>BHFT01027444.1:0-38427 GCA_004320025.1 Laticauda laticaudata
TTGATTACAAATATTTAACCGTTTCTTTCTCACCAACCATTGTCCATCTGCTTCAAAAACTTCCATTATTATTCCATTCCCAAAAAGCCTCTCCTTGATACTTTAAAGACCATAGACCAGTTACTCTCACACCCATAATCTGAAGTGTTTTGAGACACTGGTCTTTAATAATATACACCAGAGACTCCCATCCACCCTTACCCATACCAGTTTGCTTATCAAATAACAGATCCACAGAGGATGCTTTGCCATGGCTCTCCATGTTGCATGGTCCATCTGGAGCATAGTGGAGCTATGTAAAGGGATGGCTTTTCATTGATTCCAGCTTTGCTCTTTAATACCATCATTCAGGAATACATGATGAAGAAGGTTGCTGGAAATTGAGCCTCTCCACATCTGGCTGTTGGATAAGGGATTTTCTTACTAACAGACCAACCATTTAGGACTGGCAGCTACTTTTCCTCCACTCTTTTGCTCTCAGGCATTGGCTCTCCAAAGGGCTGTGTGCTGAGCCCTCTTTTGTTCATTCTATACCTACGACATACTCCCTCTTGTCCCACTAACTCTATAATAAAAGGTTGCATGATATATGGTGGACTCCATATCAGGAGGAGATAAGATGGCCGATTAGGTCAGAGGTTCTCAGATTTGGTTTGTTGTGGCAAGAGTCATAACCTCACCCTGAACATCAAAAAATCCAAAGAATTATTATAGACTTCAGAATGGCAAAGACAGTGCCTCTCCCATGATAATCAATGGAGACTGTATTGTGGAAAGAGTTTATCGTTTTAAATTTCTAGAACTTATGTTTACAACCTTCTTGGGTCAGTCCATTCATGGCCACTGGCAAAGAAAGCCAACAGTGCTTGCACTTCTACGGTTGACTTGAAAGGAGTGCTCGTGGGTGCAGAAATGCTGGTTGTTGTGTACCGTTCTACCATTTGAGAGTTGTTGGCATACGTTGAACGGCTTTATATGTAGTATGCTGGATGCTCTGCATTGCGATTAGAGAAGATGCTCCAGAGAGTTAATAACACAGCACAAAAAATCATTGGTTGCTCTCTTTCTTCTTTGGAAGAGATTGCGAAGACTAATCTCCTCGCATAGAACAACTAAAATCTCCACAGACATTTCTCATCCTTGACCTTCATATTTCTGAACTGTACCTGCAGGGGAGCATTATGTGTCTTCAAATGAGGATAATAGATGTTGGAGAACAGTTTCTTTTCCAAGGCGTAATTGTCTGGAATCAAACAGTGCCTTGTTATTTAGTCCTATTATTATTATATTATATTATTATTATTATGATTATTATTTATTATTATTATTATTATTATATTATTTAAAATTCTGTGTGTGTTTGATGTTATGTTTGGTGGGCATTTGCTGGAGTAGCTTCAAATGGATTGTATTCGTGGAATGCCATGACAATAAGGCTGTATTTATTCTATTCTTCAAAGTGTGATTCTGCTGGAAGAACTCCCAATAGAGTTATTTCCTCCCGAAGCACAGTTTGTAAAAAGCTTAATCAAACATTTCCCTTAAAATAGTACCACAAAAAAAAAAAAAACCTCCTTTGGAGACAGTATAAATTAGGCATTACTTGCCAAGAATGTAAATTAAGGGTGGAAAAAAAACAAAGAAGATTTCTTCCAACAATCAGTTCTTCGAACTGCTTAAGAAAATTAACAACCATTCTAGATGAACAGCGTGAGAATCAGTAGAATCCTATCCCTGTCATTAGTCAGACCTTTAGATGTCGGGAAAAATAGGTTCTAATGAAAAATGAAGGAATCTAATCTTTTACTCTGCTGGAGTCAGGATGTGAGAGAACTCAATGTTTTCCACTTAAATGATTTTTTCTTTCTTCAGGTATTGGTCCAAGCTATATCGATGTCTTATTTCAATCTTTAATCACTCAAGAAGATATACATAAGAAAACATAGAATGATGCTGAGAATTCTGGCAGAATGGTAATAGCAATAGCATTAGATTATATCCACTTCATAGCTTTACATCCTCTCAAGCAGTTTACAGGAACTTCTGTGACGAGGTATGCTAAGGAAGGTGCTGAGATCTCACAGGCTTTGGCTACTCTTTTTTGCTATTGGAGCGACCCCAGGGGTATAGTATCCTATAAAAAATGTACTGGTGTTGGGGACTAAATTGCAGTGTGGAGAGAGCGACTCTTCATCACGGACACGAGAGACCCGTAGAACCAACAAACAAGAGATGCATCATAAGGGCGGTCCTGAGTCTGAATCGTTACCTTACAGAAGAAGCAAGTGAGTGACAGGGGACTGTGTGTGGACGAAGAAGAGTAGTGGTGAGGGAATCTGCGATTTTGAATAGGTATAGTTAGAGCATTGGGAAGTTCTCATCAGTCGGAGCGAAGCCCAAAACTAACAGCTAAAAGCGATGGAGAGGGGGTTGAAAGCGAAGGGCTCGTTGAGATAGAAGAGGTAAGGATGTGAGCATCAGACAGAGAGGATAAGAATGTTGGAAGGCTTTGTAATTTGACACCAAACAGAAAAAAAAAGAGAGGAAGAGTGTAACTTTGGAGTGCAGCATTTTGGATTGCTTGCTTTCCGTTAGACTGGATAACAAGTGTGGAGGGGGGAGATCGGAAGGGGAAGCAACTTGTATTGTATTCCTATAGACATAATAACTTTAAAAATTCATTGGATTCTTTTCTTGTTTGGACTATTGATTGGAGGTCTATAAGTTGAAAACCTGTTAATGAAGAGAGCTATGTGTTGAAATTTGGAGATTGGACTGCAGAGACTTGAACGACAAGGAGAACAACTAAGCAGAGGTGATGAGACTGTGAACCTAGAGTCATTATCAGCACTCTTGCACTTTCAGGTGTGTTTGGAGACAACTTTTTAATTTTAGGAGACAGAAGTTGAACATTACATGAGGATACTCCAGCCTGTCTTGCTGTTTGACTAATTTATTCTGATATCAATTTTCCTTTTTCTTTTCCTCAGGTATTTGATTGTGTGTAAATGTGATGTATCTATTTAGTTGATGTATTAGCAATACTGGGTCTATATCACTTTACATAGGGGAAAGAAGGAAATGACAATATATTTAACTAATTAAGTATTGACATTTGATTATATTTGTGAGTATATTGCGATATAAATATAGTAATTAAACTGTGATATCCAGTATTTCAAATAATTAACTGTTGTATATTAAGGTCAATTTATTTCACTTACTTATAAACATTTAAATACTATTTTATGCATTTGATATCTGTTAAGTGTTTCTAGCTTTTATAGATATGATTATAAGTACGTGATTTAACATAGGAATTTTGATAAAAATACCAGAATTTTATTAAATTTAATATTGATTAGAATTTAATTTTGAAATTGGCTTGGATAATATTTATACTTTTAAAAGTGTCTAAGTCCACTAATTTACTATGGAATTAGAGTCATCATTCTTAGATAGTGGTTACTGCCTATCTGATATTTTGATTGCGGAATGCTAATTTGCGGATAACGTATTTGTATAATAGCAAAACAGAAACAAATTCTCAAAGAAATGACCTCTATAAACTAACTTCGAGCGATGAAACTGAGAGAAGACTATTCCAACATTTACAACTGATGGCGGCTCCCCTCAACGATGGCACAAAGACAGTTGAGGAAACACTGCCTGGAGAGAAAAAACAACCCTCTTATCACAATGCCAATATCAGTCGAACTCCTCACCTTACAAGAAATCTTATGCTGAAGTTCAAGAAATGATAACAAAAAATCTATTTTGAGGACAATAATACAAATGAACTAAAAGAAGAGATGGGAATTTAAGGCGGAAATGAAATAGATATTTCAAAGGGATGAAAAAAAATGAACAATCCAGCAGCAGTAGAGAGAAACGAATCGACAATAAGGAGTAGAGAAGGACTGAACAAACATGAAAGAAAATGGAAATGGTTGATGACATTTAAGGAATATGAGCAAAAGAAATGGAAGGACTCTCTGGTCTATTTGGAGTATGGATAGAACTGCAGCATATTTGAGATTACAGGAATATAGTGGATCAAAAGTAAGAGATTCTTAAACAGCCGATGCAAGAATAATAGCGAAGTGTTGGAAAAATACAAAGTATGATATTCTGAAGAGTTTGGACGAGTTTATACAGTGAGTACCAATTATGCAAGGACCACAAATGTCATGTTTATGTTAAAATTTGGTAGAAAACGTTCCGGATAACACAAAATATCAAGAGAAATCATATATAAGATTAAAGAAGTCTTGGTGGCCTAAAACATCCAAGGAAGAGTGAGAGAGGTAAAGCGAGACTATAAATTCAGTGGCCCAAATTAATAAAAAGGCATTGTATTCAGATGGGCTATCAGAAGGGATGTTAAATCTCATGGCAAGAAAGGAAAATTAGAGTAGATTCTGTAAAAAAAACCCAAGAATTTTATGAACGACTGTATGACCATTAAGAACTGAGTAGTAAAGATGAACTAGAATCAATTCACAAGATGACCAAGATTACCAAAAAGAATAGGGACAGGAATTCCAGGAATCCAAAAATAAACAACCGAGAAGAAAACGGACACATACAGCCACAAGAGAAAGAGGAGTAACTTACAAACAAAGGAGCAAGAATCAACTAGACAAGGGATGAGAAAAAGAAAATATTATCAATTAATATAAACGGCTTTGAATTCCAGGATAAAAGGAAAAAGATATTTACTAAACTTAATTAAAAAAATGCAATATAGCATGTCTCAGAAACCCATATAAGAAGTCAGATGAAAAATATAGTTAGATGCCCAAAGCTAGGGCATCAGCAGACTCGACAAAAAGAAAGGGTAGCAGTATATGTGAAAGAGAAGAAAAGCAGACCTATTTGACAGATTCAACGAAAAGAATTCTGGTTTTACAATTTGGCAATACTCAACCCCAATTACTAATTAGTAGATTTATGCCCCTAATGAAAACAAAAATATTTTTTTAAACATTTGCATGAAAAAAATAGTAGGATTAGAAAAGAAATATTTGTATCTGTAGGGACATTCAAAAAGATCACCAATACTGGGGGAGAGAGGAAAAAGAAGATTACTGAAAACCCGGAGAAAAAGCATTTACATGTTACTTAACCACACCATCATGACACGAACGGATATGTGGATTGAACTGAAATAGCAAAATGAGTCTAAAGAGATTTGAAAATGTTACCTTTTGAATGGTCGATTCATAATCTTGATTCAGATATTTGAAGGATAGGGACAAAGTCAAAGGAAGATGGTGGACGCATAAATACACACTAATTAGAAGGAAATAATTTATGATAGATCAGGATGAATTAGATTACTTTTTAAAAGAAAACATAATGAACGGCAACTACCGAGATAGTTGGATTTACAATGAAAGCTGTAATAAGGGGCACACAATCAGATATGCCAGGAGGAATAAAGAAAATAATGCCAAACAAATACATTTAAACAAAGAATTAAAGAACTAAGAAGCCTTTACAAAGTACTCCAAAGGATTTAAACGTGTAATCAGTATAAATAAACACAAATTGAACATACCTAATGAACAGGAAGGAATGATTACAAGTGAATGTTAGCTAAAGATATTCCTTTGAACAAACCAGGGAGATCTGTCTATAACTCAAAAAGAAAGAAAAAATTAATTTATCATTACTGATGATGGATGCCCAACAGGAAAAACAGAAAAGAAATTGATATAAAATATAATATTTGAACCTCTATAAAAAGGGAAGGAAAGGAGGATGTGATAAGAAATTACTTGGGCGTAACCAAAAAGACAAAGCAATTAGGAGGAGATGGAAAGAAATGCTAATTAAGATATATATGGTCCTGGACTTGAAAACAGCAATCAGAAAATTAAAAAAAAAACAAACTCTGGGTCTATGAATCCCAGGGAAACTCTACAAGGCATAGGAGTAACAAATAGACCCCTATGGTTTTGAAGATACCCAAGGCTGTACTTGCACCTTAAATGCCAGATTCCTGGGGGGCATTGATTTAGCTGCATTCTGAAGGAAGATTCAGATCTCTGACTCATGACCAAACTATAGACCATTTCTTTGTTAATACCACTATAAAATTTGCTATATTATACAAATAGACTAAAAAGAATCTTGAATGAATATATACATAAAGATAAAATGATTTTTCCCCCAACAGAATAAATTAGGAAACAATTAAGAATTAATATTAAGATAAGAATACTCCACTATTCTCCGCGTACTCTTACTACTAGTACTTTGGTAAATTACTACCTTTACGCGAATTAGGTAACCCAAGAATAAAGGGGTTAAAGATTAAGAAGAGAGAATATAAATTGATCATCATTCACGGGATCATAATGGTACGCCTTTTTCAGCAGAAGATTCCAACTTGACTAGGTCTAGGAACTATTGAAAGAGTTAGATCCAACTTTGGAACTAGTTGCGCAAGATACTGAAATTAACAGGAAAAATGAAATTAATAACAAAAACTTAACCAGGAAAACAGGAATCAGAATTGGAAAGAATGGGATTTCAAGTGTTAAAAAAAATTAATAATACTTACGAATACGGTTGAAGTCCATTGTAAAACACTAATGGAAATAACCATATAACAAACTACTGCAACAGCGTTAAAAAAAAAGACCCAGAGCTATGGAGTTAAATTGCAACTCTCCCTATTAGGGGGATTGCCACTATTAAAATGACGTATTCTTCCTAAATTTATTTTATTCTTGTTCCAGACACTACTAATAAATATATGTGATAAATACATATATACTTTGTGGAACTCAATTAGGATATAGAAAAAATTATTTGGCAAGGGAAAAAACCAAGAATAAATTTAAAAGCAATGCAAGATATGACTCCCAAACGTCGCGGATCTGACATATCATCAGCGCACGAGCATTCTCTATGGCTAGAATATGACCATGAAAACCTTTTATCGAATAAAAGAATGAGTTTTTCTAATGACGCCATTGGCACTTTCATGAGGCAGTAACATGCATTCTTATGGGACACGGGGGAAAACCAAAAGATTACTTCCTCAGAATGTAATTAGAGACTGTTTGGCTAATTGGAATTAAAAAAAGAAAAGAAAAAAACACTTTCTAAAATTCCATTGGATTCAACGATGGTGTGCGATGATACATCCAAACAATCTGGATATTAACCAAGAAATAAATATAAAGACCTACTGGATTGCACAAGGAACTTTGAAATCATGGCAATCTCCAAGAAAAAGGGCTACGAATGACCAGTGGGCTTACCTTCCAAATACCAAAATAGACATACAGACAGGATAAGAAAGTTTTGAATCAACAGTAAGCCACAAACAACAGATAAATTCTACTAGGTCTCAGGACAAAGAATATAACCAAATTTTAACAGACTACCTATGGAGATAGATATTAGAGGAGGAGTAGTCAAGGCAATATGATAGCTTGGAGATAGTAAGAACTACATGACGTCAGTCATCACTCTAACAGCAATCTGGGAAATAGGTCTGGGACAGCGAATAAGAAAATCACAATCTAGCAGCTTATAAGAAAATCCTATCAAATTGTTTTACAATGGATCTCTTCCTTCAAGATTAGCAAAGAATTGTCTCGAACATGAATCATAAATTGCTGGAAATGTAAAAAGAAACACGGAACATCTATCATATGCTAATGTCTTACAAACGTTAGCAAGCCCAAAGATACTGCGAGAATAAAAAATGGTTGAGGAATATTATGGCTGAGCAGAATGAATTAAAACCAGAATTCTTCATTAGGGATATGCAATCGAACAACTTCCAAAAGAGCTAAATAGATAATATTACACATTACTTACTCAGCTAGATTAACTTGCACAATGTTGAAAACAGCTTTTCTGCAACAGACGAAAAAACTAATTCAAAATAGTTTAAACTGTGAGAAATGGATAAATGACCCTTGCACTTCAAGGATAAAGAATCATCAGAAATATTATAAGAGTGGACATGTTGGTACGATTGGATAGAACAAAGTTAGTATTATTCATAATAGTGACATTATTTAACTGTATAAAAGGAGATTAAGCTATGTTGTGTATGTTTTGTTCATTTAATTGTATATTCAATACAAGTCAGTTGCTTTAAAAAAAGCACGTGCTTACAGAATTAGTATTGCCCCCACAATTTGAGTCAACCTTGAGCCTGTCAGAATCTCGATTTCTAGAAGGGAGTGGTCTGCATTCCTTAAACACCCAAAAAACCATTTGGAACCTGTTTCCCCGCAGAAATGGGAGCCACAAACCATGCGGTGGATGTGGCTAACTCAATGTCATTGCCATCAGTCCACATGACAAGCAAAGTCCAAAATCAAAGATAGGATCTGAAGGGTCCCTCAGGCATGCAACTAGGTAAAGGGATTAGAAACCCTCGATGGGGATTATCACCATAATTCGCAGTGTGAAAATGTGACTGGCCTCACCATAAAGCCTCGGTGGTGAGTGTTTATATCAATAGCGGCTATCTTTGCACTTCAATTCCACATGCCCCTGCTCTCACAGGACCTTCTCCCCTCACCTCCATTACGAACGCATAAGATATGTAGTGAGCTTCATGTCTATATTTCCAAGGCACCGGCGCCCAGGCAACCATAAATGGCGGTTGCAGGTGTGACTAACTCGATTCCCAATATTCTACGTGATCGATGAGCATCCTATATAGGCTCGAGCTGTATTGAATCGGCTGCTGATCTTTGATAAGTGATTCTGTTTGAGTAGACTGATTGAGCATACTGGATGATCTGTCTAAGTGTCTTAGGGGGAGTTCACAGTGATGGGGTTGATTCTGTGATGAGAAATGGGCCACATTGTCGAATTTTGTCTTAAACATCCTTTTTCCGTCATAACATTCTTTTAAATGCATAACTATTGTGTGAGACACTCTTAAAGTAATCATGGAATTATTTACTGATCTCCCTCCTCACCCGCTTTCTTCATTTGCCAGTCTTCACCACTCAATAATTCTTGTGGTAGTTGCTTTGTCAGGGACTGCATGCTGAAACCCCTACCCTCTCCTCTCTCCTGTAAATCTCGATGAGCCAAGCGCTCACCCTTTCCACATATCCCCCTGGGAACAAGAAAGTTTGCCTTCAGAAATCTGTGATGAGCTTCATCGTGGGATTTCAGTAAGAGACTGGACTTGATGACAAAAATGGAGTAAGGTTATCCTGCTTGGGTGGCATTGGTCTAGAATGCCGACAAGTACCATGTGTTAACTGTTAAAATAAGGAAAGGGGCACAATAGAAACTGGATCTATAAGCCTGCCTTCGGTACGTGTGTGTGTTCACTGTTTGTCGTCATTCTGTACGATCCGCAGACTGCTCCTAACCGTGCCTTCGTGGACTGCTACTATACTCATTGAATTGACTCAGTTTGCACAGTGTTGTCTTCTTATGGAATAATCTTTAATAAGTTGAAAATGCTTATGTGTGTTCTCATATAACTAATATGTGTAGTGCCTCGTATATTAGCCTCGATCTCGTGGTCATTATCACAAATATAAAGTAACATCATATTCTATCTTCTGCTTCCAGTAAATCATCGCCTCATGTAAACGCATTATTCAGAGGTGCTGAACATAAGTATTATGACCAGTCCTGACAACTTATGACCACTTCTCATATTGATACCCAGTCCTCACATTTTATGACCATTCGCGGCATTTCTTAAAACCCATGTCTCATTTCCATAACCTTTGGTGCTTCATTTATACCAAATACTCGGAGTGACATATAGGGCATAAACCGGGGGCAAACTCACTTTTGAACAAGACTCTCACTTAGAGCAGTTTTGGTCGTTGAGTCAAGACTAGTGAGTTTTATTTCTCCTACAATAGGGACTAATTCAGAGGGCTGGAAAAAGTGAATTATGACTGGTCCTCTTTACTTTATGACCAGTCTTGCACTTATGACTGGTGTCTTTATGACTCCGCGTACTAGCCACCACCTACTCTCTGATCAGGTCACAGGACCACCTAGAGATACCCTACACCACTTAGTCACATGCCACATAACCACACCCACCCATATCAACCACCATACTGGTCGACTCCCAGCTTGCTCAACATGACCACATTAGCCACACCACGACCGTAGTAAAAAAAAATTGAAATCCCATCAGCTGTCGAGCTGTATTGGAATACTGTATGTAAGAAAGAAAGAGTCCTGATCACGCGAGGACTGAATCCGCTTTTGAATGACATATAGTTGCGAATGGATGGAAGATGGATATGATAGGGAGGAGGAGGCAAGTAGAGAGAGACGAAGAGAGATAAAAAACAGAGAGGAAGAAGGACACAAAACCCTGGCACTAACGTGGCTTCAGAAGACGTTTTGAACAACACCACAGCAAACTAGCTTGAGGGATCTCAGAGTCTTCTAGTCCCAATCCATGCTCAGCAGAAATCTTATATCATCTAGATTATTTTGGTGCCTCTGATAGAGGGAAATATGCCAGTAAAGCTGCAGGAGGAGGATTTACTAGGGCAGGCTTGCCAGCAGAAGAAAGGCGAGATACTCCTCCTCACTTAATGACCACAATTGGCCCAAAATTTTGGCTGTCCTAGCAAGAGTATAGTTAAGTGAGTTTCATCTACTCTTATCTCTCAATCTATGAGCACCTCCTGCTTTCAACTAATCCATCATGTGTTAGATGTCAGTGTGATTCAAGATAGGGCCTCGCTCGAAGAAACTCTGAAGGCGTGCTGTAATGTTCTAACGTACACAAGGCTCTGTACCGTCTCTCCTGTGTGTTCAAGACCTCCATTATAGTAACTCTCCATCCTATCGCTATTCCAACCTGTTGAACGTTGTATGGTTTAGAAAGCTCTCTCTCTCTCTCTCTCTCTTCCCTCATCTCCACCTCTCTCTCCCTCAGCCTCACGCCTCCTCTCTCACTCATCTTCTCTCTGTACTAAGCTGTCACTTTCACCCTGAAGTTAGCTCGCTCTATATACTTTGTTATACTAGTACACTCTACACATGTTATCTTTGTTTGCTATACAGCACTTCTCTACTGTGTAATATGTATGTACACATGTGGCTATATAGTTGTCCTACATAGACCCGATGATCATTACCTATCTCTGTGTATTCATTCGCGTGGTATCTAACTCTATATGTCCATACTTTATGGATCAACTCTGCTCAAGTAGTTATAATTAGAGAAGGAATAGTATCTCATGAGGGCCTTTGAGGCGAGGAGAAGGCCGGCAAGTGATACATGTTAAGGTTTGGCCTGCCCTTCATCCTCATCAGCTCTTCATGTGACACACTCTCTTTACACTACATCCGTATCCTATGCTATCGTAACAATCGAATCTTACTGTTGAACTAGATCCAATGACTGTATTCGTACATATCACGATGGTCCCTCGTCTACTGTGTTCTAACTCTCAAATCTCACCTTTATATTTCCCAGTGTCCTCTGTGAACATGCTCTCTCTCAGTGCGTCATACACTCCCACAGCATCATGTTATTTTCCTTATGCCCCCTCCCTGTCCCTTTTCTCCTGTAGTACTTCTCAGTGTGTGAGATGCTTCAGAGGTTTGAGTCAACACACTCACCTTACTCCTAACTTCATCACTATTCTGCTTCTCCCTGTATATCCTACGAGCTACCGCCTCCCATCTCTCTTCTAGAACTATACCATCATATCCTCGTACCATTCTGCACTACTGATCACATGCCACACGAAAGTGCTCTCACTCCGCTTGTAAAGGAGGAAGATGATCGGGGTCACTATATCCGCTCGAACCACGACCTCCTAGACGCTCAATAGTGCACTCCGTCTTTCTATGCGTTCTATGGATTGGATACTCTCCAATTCTAAGGTCTTTTAGATAAAAGCTATTATTAAAAAAAACAACAGGCACTTTGAAGTATCTCTTATGACCATGTGCCCCGCTCTCTTACGTATCTCTTAGAGGTACTGCTATACACATCACTTACTCTATCCTCGGCCATCCCTGATAAAGACATGAGGCATATCGTTGGCTGTATGCGGAGAGGCAAAACAATGCCTAGGGAAGATGTCAGAATCCTGTAACATCGCTGGCCGGATTGCAGGCACTCCTGGAGGATTACTACCATCTTCTATTCTGGATATTCATTCATTTGAAACTTTCTGAAATTCTGGAACTGATTTGTGTGTATGACAGCCTGTTTCCAAAAAAAACAATCCACTCATATCTTTCTCAATAGATCCCTTCAGCCTAGCATCTCTAGCTGAAATTCTTTCTATTCGCGCATGTCATTATAATAACTCATCATCTGATAGCCAGATGCATAATCTCAAACCAGGGATTTAATCTTTCCTTACTGCAACGTGCTCACTCTGGCCTAAAATTCTATAATTATTAGCACCAAGCAGGACTCGTAAGTTCTTCATCCACAAATGGACCTGTGAACGTAACAAATGGGGGCCTGAGAACATATTTAATAGTGTTTTATTAATTTCCGTTAAAGACAACTGTTGGACCTCTCCCATTTGCAAAAACATGACCACCTATAATAAACTATGCCGTCACGTCCAAAATACACTGATTTCATCGCCTTTTTTACAGTGCTATGCGGCAACGTATTCAATTCGTCTATGCCCGAGCTACTACCAAAGCCACACCCAGACTGCCTCATTGGCGACTCGGAATTACCCAAGACACACACCTCACTCGTGTCTAAAGCCTATATGACGCGATGTAGCTGCACACTAAAACCAAGCTGACAGACAACCGTTCGAAACCAAGGACTTTACAGCAGAGGCAAAGTCTACCTTTCCACTAAAAGTACCTCAATTTGGGAAGAAGTCCAAAAAACTGGAGCAAAAATACGTGGTATCCTTTTCTCATTTGTTAAAATCAACCAACACTGTTACCTGTACAGCTAAACCTTTCCCCAAACCTAACCAATTCATCCGTATTTCATTGCGCACTGTTGAAGCCCGGCACTAATTCCAGGATCAAAGGGGAAACAGATATTTTGAAATTAAAAACATTTCTTGATTTCCCAAGCCACAGGGGATAGTCCAATATCTCATCACTGAAAATCTTCCCCCTGCTGAAATTGACTGGGTAGATGTGTGGGGCCTATGTGTGCACCTAAACTACCATACTCACCTTCTCAAATCTAGCCCGTTATCTGATACTGTCGCTTGTCGCACACGAATCTATTTCAGCAACGCTAAACTACTCACTCTACTAGCTTATCTGGCGCACTCTTCTACCCTTGACGTGTTATAACATCGTCTACAATACACGCTCCCTGCGCTACGTTGATACAGACAGTGCAGACGATCATAGGGTGGGGCGTCAGTCGCGTCGTGGAAGGTAAGAGTGCATGCTTGTAAAGGGTGAGGGGCAGACAGCATCATATGTCACCTGTGTGCATTTCACAATCATCGGATCCACTTCTCTGTACACTTTTGCACATGTGCTCCATCTACCATCGTCTGTACTCGTGTGTGACCCAAATACTCTCTGGATCAGACTCACTTGTCCATGCTCTACACAGTGTTCTAATCAGCTCTACGTGCACGTGGCATGCCATCACCGTACTGTGCCTTGAGTTGCATAGACCCCACTGATCCCTGCGTCAAAGATTCTAGGGAGGAAGGCCTAAGCTTTTGACATGTAGTATCGATTATTTGATCTGATCTTCTGCAGATCCTGTGTCGCCTATCCTGACATCGATCCTTTGCACCTTTTCCTCTCCATCATCGTTGTGTTCCCCTGTGTGTACTACTCGAGTAGTTTCTCGCTCGATAGTGCTGATCGTGTGCAATTTATATAGATGAATTCTCACACTCTCTAGTGTGGTGGCTGTCACACAGTGCTTAATCGTGGTCTTGCTTTGAGGTTTATGAAAAAGACATATTTGAGAAGCAGTACATTCCCCTCTTACCCAGGCTTGATGGCCAAAAGTCTTTGAAGTGGACCCGGATGCGATTCATGGTCATAACTCATTAAGACCTCTGGTCTCCCTCCCCCCTTTTTACACACATGCACTCTTCCTTTCTCCCCCCCCCCCCCCATTTCCCTCCTCCTCAGGATTGTGGCAAGCTGCAGCACAAGCAATGGGCGGAGCATGTAAGGCTGGCATCCGCCCCTGTACAGGGATGTGTAGTCCTGGAAAACAAGAATATAGATAGATTTGTATCCTGTGTTTATGTTGATATTGTTATGGAATCTCTGATAGAATTTAGGTGCACACATAAGGCCAACACATCCTTACCCATTCAATTTTCAGCAGGGAAAGATGTTTCCAGGTGATGAGATATTGGACTATTCCCCTGTGCTGTGGAAATCAAGACATGTTCTTTAATTTCAAAATGCTCGTTCCCTTTGATCTTAAGGATTAGTGCCGGCCTTCAAAAAGCTGCAAATGACATACTGGATTGATTTTGTCTGAGGTTTGGGGAAGGCGTATAGCGTGCTACCCAGTAAACAGTGTTGGTGATTTTACAAATGAAAAAGGACCAACGTATTTTGGCTCCAGGTTTTTTGGACTTCTCCCAAGAATTGGAGGTTTTTAGTGGAAAGGATAGACTTTGCTCCTGCTGTGAAAGCCTTTGGTTTAGAACGTTGTCTGTCAGCTTTGGTTTTATGTGCAGTACATCGTCATCTAGGCTTTATGGACCACGAGTGAGGTGTTGTTGTAAACTTGGGTATCCAGTCAGCCAATGAGCAGTCTGGGTGTGCTTCTGGGGTAGTTTTTGCATAGCAAGGAATACTTGCCGCATAGCCACTTTAAAAAGATGAAATCAGTTGCTTACTAGCGCAGAGTTATTATTATGCCATTTTTGCAAATGCGTGAGGAGTCCAACCAGTTGTCTTACTGGAAATTAATAAAACATATTAAATATTGTTCTAGGCCCCATTGTTTATTCACACCATTTGTGATGATAACTTCCGAGTCTCTGCTTGGTGTCCTAATAATTATAGAAATTTTTGCCAAAATCTGTAAGTGAATTTAATACCCTGGTTTTGAGATTATGCACTCTGGCTTATCATGTAGTTTATTGACATGCTGAATGAAAAATTTAGCTAGAGTGCCAGGCTGAAGGAGATCTTTGAGCAGGAATGAAGTGGCAAAAATCTGTTTTTGGAAAACAGGCTTTCATGACCAAATCATGAATTTCCAGAACTTTCAGAAAGTCAATATGAAGTCCATAGAGATTTCCTTCCACGGAGCTAGTGCTCTCAGCTTCACATCTTCCCTAGGCATTGTTTTCGTATGCGATACTAGCCACATATGCCTCAAATGGTCTTTATTTTCATGCTCACCAGTGTTTGTAAGTTTCTTATTCTACGGTATAACCCCAAGATGCCCTGTTTGTTAGTTGGATTTATAGCTTTTCTCTAAAAGACCCTGTAGGAATGTACAGTTTCCTCCAATCCATAGAAAACACCTCTGCTTCCTGTCTGCGCTGGTCTCCCCCACTTTCCTTCCTTTACACAGGGCTCCCTTTCTCCCCATCCGCCTCCCTTCTCGGAAAATTGTGGCAAGCTATAGCTCAAGTGATGGGGAGCGCAAGCCTGATAGTATAGTTGTCAACCTGAAGCAAATCTGGCTGAGGCCTCTTTGAGGCTTTAGGGTTGCCATAAGCGAAGAAGAAGGACAAGGGAGGGGGGAAATAGATAAACTGGTTGTTTTGATATCAAAACAAGTTTTGCCTCTGGGAACCTAAGGACTTCTAACAGGTGGGTGGATCTATCTTAGGGAATCTGACCAGTTGGTCAGATTCAAACAATTTTACTACTGGTTCTGGCGCAGCTTGGTATCATGTCACTGGCTAGCGTGGGCTGGTGGTCATGTGACTGGTGGCACGGCCAATTAACATTACTCACTTGCCTTGCCTCTCCTCGCCCTCAAAGCCTCAATGAGATACAATTCCCTTTCTATTTATTTACTACTAACTGAACATCCAAATACACTATTTTAATCCTATGTACACGTATCATATGCGCACATGTGTACATACATATTAACACCAGTATAGAGTGTGTATAGGCAAACAAAAGATACATTACTAACGATTATATGACTTACTGTATATCTACTGACAAAAGAGGCGGGGAGGAGGGAAGAGGAGAGGGAGAGAGAAGAGAGAGAGGAGCATCTTCTAAAACATACACATTCAACTCACTGATGTTTGAAGAATGCACCCAGGGTTCCACTTTATGCCACAAATTAACTTAACTTCTGTACGTGAGAACATTACACACGCCTTCAGATGTTCTATCCCTATCTTGCACATGGACTCTAACATGATGTGTTAGAGCCAGGAGATGTCATAGACTTGGAGTAAAAAGGGTGAAAACTCACTTAACTATACTCTTTGCTTAGCAGCCCAAAATGTTTTTGGCTCAATTTGCATAAAGAAGGACTATCTCTGCCTTCTTCTGCATGGCAGCTGCCCTAGTAAACTCTCCTCCTCCTTTTCTGGCAATCTTCCCCTCTATCAGAGGCACCACAATATCTAGATGATATAAATTCCTGCTGGAGCATTGGAGTTGACTAGAAGACCTCTGAGATCCCTTCCAGCCCTAGTTTGCTGTGGTGTTTCAAAACGGCTTCTTGAGCCACGTTTAGTGCCAGGTTTGTGGTCCTTCCTCCTCTCCTTTTTTCTCTCTCTTTCTTCTCTCCCTTCCTTCCTCCCTCCCTATATAGCCACTTCCATCCATGCAACTATATGTCATTCACTTTCCCCTCCCTCCCTCCCCCCCCCTCTTTTTCTTTCTTCCATACAGATTCCATACAGCTCTGAACAGTGATGGGATTCAATTTTTTTTTACTACTGGTTCTGTGGGTGTGGCTATGTGGTCATGTGACTGGGTGGGTGTGGCTATGTGGTCATGTGACTGGGTGGGTGTGGTTATGTGGTCATGTGACTGGGTAGGTATGTCTAGGTGGTCCTGTGACCAGGTAGGTGTGGCTAGGTACGAGGTCATAAGAGCAACCAGTCATAAGTGCAAGGACTGGTCATAAGTACAAGGACCAGTCATAATTCACTTTTTTCAGCCCTCTGAATAGTCCCTATTTGTAGGGAAATAAAACTCAGCTAGTCCTTGACTCACGACCACAACTGCTTAAGTGAGAGGTTTGTTCAAAGTGAGTTTTGCCCCCGTTTTATGCCCTATCATGTCACTGTGGTTAAATGAAGCACCACAGTTATGAAATGAGTGACATGGTTGTTAAGAATGCTGCAATGGTCATAAATGTGAGGACTGGGTATCAATATGAGGAATGGTCATAAGTGTCAGGACTGGTCATAATTCACTTTTTTCAGCCCTCTGAATAGTCCCTATGTGTAGTGTAGAGTAATGAAGTATGGTTGTGTCCAGCCAGATGTTCTGAAACACCCAAAAAACCAGCCAAACTTTATTTGGGAAGAGAAAAAATATCTACATTTCAGCTATTTTAAAATAATCCAGGCAGCTTTTCTTCCCTGGACCAATTTCCACCTATCTGAAGGGGTGGGTCATGGGGGCTGGGTAGGAGAGGCCCAGCTGTCCTGACACCAGGTCAGCCTGTATAAGACTCCAGTTTCTTCCCCTTTCCTTATTTTAACAGATTAACAAATGGACCTTGTAGGCCATCTAGACCAACCCCTGCCCCACCCAAGCAGGATACCTTACTCCATTTTTGTCATCACAGTCCAGTCTCTTCCTGAAAGTCTCCAGCGATGAAGCTCCCACAACTTCTGAAGGCAACTTCTGTTCCATGGGTTGATTGCTCTCACTGTCAGAACATTGGAGAGGAGGGGTTGTCACACAGTCCCTGGACAAAGCAACTTACCCAAAATTAATTGAGTGGTGAAGACTGGCAAATGAAGAAAGCGGGTGAGGAGCGGAGATCAGTAATATTCAGTTACTTTTAAGAGTGTCTCACACAATAGTTAGCATTTAAAAGATGTTATGACGAAAAAGATGTTAAGACCAAAATTCATTGGCCCATTTCTCATCACCAGAATCAACCCCATCACTGTAGAACTCCTCCCTAAGACACTTAGACAGATTCATCCAGTACTTCAATGCAGTCTACTCAAACCAGAAATCACTTCAAAGATCAGACCCCCTCTTCACACACCTCCAACCCCCATTATGGTTGCCTGGTGCCCTGGATGCCTGGAAATTTCTCACCTTTTGGGGAGGTGAGGGGAGAAGGGGTCCTGTGGAGAGCAGGGGCCATGTGGATTGAAGTGCCAGAAGATAGCCCTGGGAAACTTTCCTTATCTGCTTTCTCAGAGATGCTAGTACATTTTCACACCTGCGGATTGGTGGAATCCACATCGGGAGGGGTTTCTAATTCCCCTTTATCCTAGTTGCATGCCCTGAGGGACCTCAGATCCTACTTTGAATTTTGACTTGCTTGTCATGTGACTGGATGGCAATGACATTGAGTTAGCCACATCCACCCAGGTTTTGTGGCTCCCATTTCTGCGGGGAAACAGGTCCAAATGGTTCTTTGGGTGTTTAAGGTTGCAGACCCCTCCTCTAGAAATTCGATTCTGACAGGCTCAAGGTTGACTCAAATTGTTGGGGGCAATATGCTAATTCTGTAAACTGCTTTTTTTAAAGCAAACTTTATTGAATATACAATTAAAAGAAATGAACAAACATACACAACATAGCTTAATCTCCTTTACAGTTAAATAATGTTCACTATTATATAATCTAACTTTGTTCTATCCAATCGTACCAACATTCCCAACTCTTATAATATTCTGATGATTCTTTATCCTTAAGTGCAAGGGTCAATTTATCCATTTCTGCACAGTTTACTATTTTCTGAATAGTTATTTCCTCTGTTGCAGAAAAGGCTTGTTTCCAACATTGTGCAACAGTTAATCTAGCTGCAGTAAGTATGTGTAATATTATATATTTAGCTCTTTTTGGAAGTTGTCGATTGCATATCCCTAATTGGAAGAATTCTGGTTTTAATTCATTCTGCTCAGCCATAATTTCCTCCAACCATTTTTTCATTCTCCGCCAGTATCTTTGGGCTTCTGTACAGGACCATCACATATGATAGAATGTTCCGTGTTTCTTTTTACATTTCCAGCAATTTGGATTCATGTTAGGAGACATCTTTGCTAATCTTGAAGGAGAGAGATGCCATCTGTAAAACATTTTATAGGCATTTTCTTTATATGCTGCAGATTTTGTGATTTTATTATTCCTGGTCCAGACCTTTTCCCATTCTGTTAGAGTGATACTACGTCCTGTATTTCTACTCCAAGCTATCATATTGCCTTTGACTACTTCCTCCTCTAATTCTATCTCCAATAGGTAGTTGTAAAATTTGGTTATATTCTTTTTGTCTGAACCTAGTAAGATTTTATCTAGTTGTTGTGGCTTACTGTTGATTCCAAAAACTTTCTTATCCTGTCTGTATCTATTTTGTATTTGGAGGTAAGCCCACTGGTCAATTCGTAGCCCTTTTTCTTGGAGATCTTGCCATGATTTCAAAGTTCCTTGTGCATCCAGTAGGTCTTTATATTTTATCTTCTTGTTAATATCCAGATTGTTTGGATGTATCATCGCCTCCATCGTTGAGATCCAAATCGGAATCTTTAGAAAGTGTTTTTTCTTTCTTTTATTCCAATTAGCCAATAAACAGTCTCTAATTACATGTCTGTGGAAGTAATTCTGTTTGGTTTTCCCCGTGTCCCATAAGAATGCATGTTACCCCCTCTGAAATCATGGCCTTTTAGAAATAATATTCTTTTATTCGATAAATTTATCCATTCTTTCAGCCATAGTAAGGAAGCTGCGCTGTGATACAGTTCCCAGTTTGGGAGTCATATCTTGCATTGCTTTTAAATTTATTCTCGGTTTTTTTCCCTTGCCAAATAATTTTTTCTATTATCCTATTGAGTTCCACAAAGTATTTTTACATATTTTTATTAGTATTGTCTGGAACAAATAAATAAATTTAGGAAGAATAGTCATTTTAATAGTGGCAATCCTCCCTAATAGGGAGAGTTGCAATTTAACCCATAGCTCTGGGTCTTTTTTTTTAACCTGTTGCAGTAGTTTGTTATAGTTATTTTCCATTAGTGTTTTACAATGAGCTGTCAACCGTATTCGTAAGTATTTAATTTTTTTTACCACTTGAAATCCCATTGCCTTTTCCAATTCTGATTTCTGTTTTTCTGTTAAGTTTTTTGTTATTAATTTCATTTTTTCCTGTTAATTTTCAGTCTTGCAACTTTCCCAAATTGATCTAACTCTTTCAATAGTTCCTGACCTAGTTCAATTGAATCTTCTGTGAAAAAGACCATATGATCCGTGAATGACTGCAATTTATATTCTTCTTTCTTAATCTTTAACCCCTTTATTCTTGGGTTCTACCTAATTCGCGTAAGTAGTATTTCCAAAGATAGTATGAAGAGTACGGGAGATAGTGGATATTCTTAATTTAATTTAAATTCTTAAATTGTTCCTAATTTATCTGTTGGGGAAAAATCCATTTTAGTCTTTATGTATATATTCATTCAAGATTCTTTTTAGTCTATTTGCTATAATAGTAGCAAATATTTTATAGTTGGTATTTAACAAAGAAATTGGTCTATAGTTTTGTATGAGTCAGAGATCTGAATCTTCCTTCAGAATCAGCTAAATCAATGCTTCCCTCCATGAATCTGGCATTTTAGCTGCAAGTACAGCCTTGTTATATACTTCCACCATGAGGGGTCCTATTTGTTCTCCTATTGCCTTGTAGAGTTTCCCTGGGATCCCATCAGACCCAGAGTTTTGTTGTTTTTTTTTAATTTTCTATTGCTGTTTTCAGTCCAGACCATATAATATCTTTAATTAGCATTTCTTTCATCTCATCCCCAATTGCTTTGTCTTTTGTTACGCCCAAGTAATTTCTTATCACATCCTCCTTTACCTCCTCCTTTTTATAGAGGTCTTCAAAATATTTATATTTTATATGCAATTTCTTTTTTCTGTTCTATTCCCTGTTGGGCATCCCCATTTCCATCTATTAATTGATAAATTAATCNGTGTTTAGTTACTGTCATCTGATTTTGCAATCTACAATCCTTTGGAGTACTTTGTAACTGGCTTTCTAGTTCTTTAATTCTTTGTTTTAATTTATTTTGTTGGGCATAATTTTCTTTATTCCTCCTGGCAGTATATGATATCGATGTGCCCCTTATTACAGCCTTCATTATATCCCAAATATTCTGCTTCGTAGTTGCCTCATTATTGTTTTCTTTTAAAAAGTAATCTAATTCCTCCTTGAGTCTATTCATAAATTCTTTTTCTTTCATTAGCTGTGTATTTAGCATCCATCTCTTCCTAGGCTTTTTCCTACCTTTCCATAATATCTGAATTGGATTATGATCTGCCCATTCGTTAGGTAAAATTTAAGTCTCATTTAACTCATTTGCTATTTCACCGTTCATCCACACCATATCAATTCGTATCCATGATTGGTGTGGATTTGAGTAAAACATAAATTGTTTTTTCTCCGGGTTTAATTTTCTCCACGCATCTATCAAATTCAATTCAGTCATCATTTCCTCGCATGTTTTTGGTGATTCTCTCATTTTCCTCATTTCCCCCACTACTGTGATCTTTTTGATGGTCCACAATGGCACTGAAGTCCACTAACATACAAATATTCCTTTTTTCCCCAATCCTACTATTTTTTCATGCAAATGTCTGAAAAAATATTGAATTGGGGTTGAGTTAATTCAGATTTGTAAAACCAGAATTATTCCATTGGAACCTGTCCAAATGAGGTCTGCTTTCATATCCTCTTTCACATATACTGTTATCCCTTTCTTTTTCCCAGAGTCTGCTGGTGTCGTATATCGTTCTAAATTCTAAATATTTTTCATCTGACTTCCTTATATGGGTTTCTTGTAAACATACTATATCTGCATTTTGTTTAATTAATTTAGTTAATATTCTTTTCCTTTTTATCCTGGAATTTACGCCGTTTATGTTAATTGATAATATTTTATTTCCTCATCCATTGTCTAGTTGATTCTTGCTCTTTGTCTTGTAGTTTCTCCTCTCTTTGTGGTTGGTAACATGTCTTCGGTTCTTCTCTCTCTTGTTGTTGTGTATTTTTCGGATTCCTGGGACTCCTGTCTCTATTCTTTTGGTAATCTTGGTCATCTTGCAAATTTGATTCTAGTTCATATTTACTACTCAGTTCTTTCGGGCCTACCAGTCGTTCATAAAATTCTTGGGCTTTTTCCACAGAATCTACTCTAATTTTCCTTTCTTCCCATAAGATTAACATCCCTTCAGGGATGTAGCCATCTAAATACAATACCTTTTTGATTTAATTGGGCCGCCCAGAATTTATAGTCTCGCCTTTGCTCTCTCACTCTTCTGATTTGTTTAAGCACCAAGACTTCTTTATCTTTATATGTGATTGTTGCTTCTCTGGATATTTTGTATATAATATCCTGGACTGTTCTTCTAGCAAATCTTCTTTTGGACATTTGTGGCGTCTTGCATAATTTGTACTCACTCTATAAACTTCATTCAAATCTTTCAGAATATCATCTTTGTCTTTTTCCAACACTTCTGCTAGTATTTCTGCTATCACTTGTTCCAGATCCTCTTCTTTTGATTCCACGATGTTCTGGAATCTCAAATATGCTGCGGCCTTATCCATCTCCAAATAGACCAAGGAGTCTTCCATTTCTTTGCTCACATTCCTTAGATGTTCATCAACCATTTCCAGTTTGTTCAGTCCTTTTCTCTACCTCCTTTATTGTCAGTTCGTTTCTCTCTTAATGCTTGCTGGATTCTTCCAATTTTTTCATCCAACTTTGAAATATCTACTTTCATTTCCGTCTTTAATTTCCCCATCTCTCCTTTTTCATATCTTATCATTACCTTACATATTTCCTATCATTTTTCTGAAATACTTTCCTCCAGCTTATTTTATCAATTTCCAATTCATTTCTTAACCTATTTCCTTAAACTTTAAATGACTCTCATGTCTTCAGATTCATTGATTCATTCATTTTTATCCGTCAGGTTTGCAATTTCATTGCATATTCTTATTTCACCATTTCAAAAATGCCATCTGCCTGCCTTTTCTTAGTGGACAGGAATTCTTTCCATTTTCCTCAGTGTCTGGTCCTTTATCCCATCACCCTGGAGCTGAAGGTCTTGTGAAGAGGCTGGCTCAATCTTTCTTAATGGGGGCACAAAATACCTGCTTTTTTGGGGGGGGCGGCTGTTAGGAAAGGCTGAGCCTGCTTTCTGTCTTTCAGAGCATCTGTCTCCATTTCTCCCTTTGGGGAAATATCACATTCTGCCTTTTAAAAATATTTCCCAAAACATTTCATCTTGTGGGCGAGGGGGGGGGCTTCCCACAGAGAGGAAAGAAGACGGGGTCCGGGAGAAGGAGGCCCCCAAGGGAAGACAGCCGGGCGGTTCGCGCAGCCTGGCTCCCGGATCGACTCCTCTCCCCACCACCAGGCCCGAAAGGGCCGCTGAGGATTCCGGAAGCGAAACGTGTCCCAGCGTCCCCCGCGCCGCCTCTTCCAAGCTCAGCCCGGAGAGGCAGCGGCGCCGGGGAGGAGGATGCAGGGCGCTCTGCCGCCGCCAGGGGGCAGGGCAGGCCTGAATTGGTGGGCCGCGGACGGCAGCGCCGAGAAGGCCTCCAGGCCTTTCCCGCCCGGGCCCTGGCTCGCCTCTCGAGGGCCCGTCTGCAGGCGGGCGCTTTGGGCAGGCAGGAGCGTCCGCCCGGGGGGGGGGGGGNGGGGGGGAGGGGAAGGGAAGGGAGGCGGCGCTGGGCGCCCGCTGCCCCCCGCAGGAGAAGGCGCGGCTTGGCGGGCGAGGGCCGGTCCGCCGGCCGCGGGGCTCTGCTGAGGGCGCCCGTGCAGGAGGCCCGGCTGAAGACTTCCAGATGTGCAGCGATGAGGTCATCCGGGGACTCGGCGCTCCAGCTGGGCTGAAGCGGCGCTGCCGGCGGGGAAGGAGGGAGGTGGGAGCAAGGCGGGGCCTCGGCACAGGTGAGGCAGAGCCGAGCCGGACTGCCGTGGAACCCAAGGCGGTTCAGCAGATCCTTCTGGCCAGATAAGGATCCGCTGCGGATCCACTGGGCTTCCACTGGCACCGCCACCACACCTGCCCACCCCCGTGGATCAATGCTGCCAAGGCGGCTGGGCGCGGGTCGAAGGGCAGGAGGCCCACCAGAACAGGGCTGTGCCAAGGGTGGTGGGCCAGGTGAGCGGAGGGGCAGAGAGGTGTCTGCAGCAGCCTGGGCCAGCAAGAGAAGCTCGCGGGCTGGTTCTCCCCTGGCGTTTCACCTGTGGATCCTTCTCACTTGGAAGAAGGTGGAAAAGGCCACCCTGGAAACGGAGCCGTAGGCTGGCTCTTTGAGAAGGCTGGCTCCTCAGGATACGTCCTCGAAAGCCCCTGAGTAGGGCATGCTTGGCCTACGAGGAAGCTCCCGTTTCCGGGCCCATCGGGTGGAACACGCTTTGCCTGTTGTTGGAGAGAAAAAGGCTGTGGAACAGAAAGGGGCAGGGAGAATGCAACCTGCCCTCGAAGGAGACCAAGAGGACAGAAGGATTCAAGCCCACCTATTCAGCTCAGCCTATTGGGGGGGGGNTCAGCTCAGCCTAGGGGGGGGGGGGTGAAGTGTGGCATTTGTCAGGGATGTCAGACTGTTTGCAACACAAAACGTGAGAGGGCACATCCAGAAAAGGCAGCCTCAGCCCAGGCTTTAAAGAGGAATTCAAGGCATCCGGAGGGGCTTCTCGCTCACCCATTTCCCCGTCCCACAGGAGGAGGTGAGAAAGAAAGAAAGAAAGAAAGAAAGAAAGAAAGAAAGAAAGAAAGAAAGAAAGAAAGAAAGAAAGAAAGAAAGAAAGAAAGAAAGAAAGAAAGAAAGAAAGAAAGAAAGAAAGAAAGAGGTCTGGCTGGCTGGCATTGCCAGGGACCCTGGTGGGATTCTGGAGCCTGAGGAGAAAAACGTCTTTGGGGAAAGGAGGGCTTTGTGGGAAGGGCTTGAAATTGCTGCCTGTGGAAAGTGGGAATTGTCCCCCCAACGAAGGACCCCCGGATCAAGGCTGCCATGGGGAGAAGGCTGCTGCTTGGACTGTTCAGGGAGGGAGGTTGGCTCGTAAAGTTCACTGCTTTCATTGTTCATTCGCTGACAACCAGCCTGTCTGAAATAAACAATATGAGCCTGAGCTATTAGCCAAGAAGGGAAAATATGACTTAATAGGTATAAAAGACGTCTTGTGGGATGACTCCCACAGCTGGAACACAGCAGCTGAAGGACAGCATTTGTTCCAAAGGAACGGGGAGGCAAGGAAGAGCTGGGTCAAATATACCCAGTTCTGAAATCCAAATGGACCAAGTTGGCAATTCTGTGAAGAATTTCGGGGTTAAAATAAGCGGAGAAAAAATAAAATAAAATAAAACCAATACTGTTATTAATGTCTATTCCTGCCTACACAGCCAAAGCGGAAATGTGGACGATGCCTTCCCAAGCAAACTGCTGATCTTTCAAAGAGGCCAAAACCCCAGGCTCGGAGGCTCTCATAATCCTTCTTAAAAGAGTAACAGAGTTGGAAGGGACCTTGGAGGTCTTCTAGTTCAACCCACCGCTCCGGCAGGAAACTCTGTACCATATCCATTTTGGATACTTGTCTCTTTGTCCCCCGTCCCCCCCCCATTGGTCTGAGAGTTTTTTGTGCCGCCATGCTGGTTTTCTGCATGCCTGGTTTAGCTCTTATCAGTCAGTTGGGCATCTCAGTTAAATGGGACAGGAGAAATGCCCTGGGACTGAGGGATCATGTGCTGCCTGCTCTTAGCAACCAGGTGATGGAGACTTTGCATGGACATCTGTCCCTAACCTGGCTCTTTGCGTTTTCCATTCAGAACCCCATCCATCCATCCACCTCACTGCTCTTCTCCCTCCCGCCTCTGAGCATTTATTTATTTATTTATTTTATTTTGTCGAGCATGTATTAGATAACAGATGTAAGTATAAACATGATTATTAATACATGAAATGGATAGAAATAAAAGGGAGACATTAGGACAGGGACGGTAGGTACTTTGGTGCGCTTATGCACGCCCCCAACAGACCTCTTAGGAAAGGGGGGGAGGTCAACAGTAGACAGTTTAAGGTTAAAGTTTTTGGGGTTTGGGGAAGAAACCACAGAGTCAGGCATAGTATTCCAGACATTGACCACTCTGTTGCTGAAATCGTATTTTCTGCAATCAAGTTTGGTGCGATTATCTTTGAGTTTGTATCTATTGTGTGCTCTTGTATTGTTATGGTTGAAGCTGAAGTAGCCATTGATGGGAAGGACATTGCAATGGATAATTTTATGCACTATGCTTAGGTCAGACTGAAGGCGGCGTAGTTCTAAGTTGTCTCAACATAAAATTTCAAGTTGTGTGGAGCATAAGATATTTTGTTGCAAGTGGAAGAGTGGAGAACTTTTCTCATGAAATATCTCTGGACTCTCATGATTGTGTTAATGTCCAACATGCAATGCGGATTCCAGACAGATGAGCTGTATTCGAGAATTGGTATGCTGTATGTCCATGCACCTATGGCATGCGTGCTAGAAGTGGCACACAGAGCCATTTCTGCTGGCACACAAGAGGTTGCCCGGAACAGACCCACTGCGCCTATGTGCATGCCCCCTGCCAACCAGCTGATTGTTGGGTATCTGCTGCGCATGCATGGGGGGAGACATGCGCATGGGAGGTGTGCATGCATGTCCAGGGGCAGCGTGCACATGGGGGATTGCATGTGCATGCACAGAGGTGTTGGTGCATGTGTGTGCGGGGTGCACACATGCTTGCACACAACAAGAAAAAGCTTTGCCATCGCTGCTATATTAATGTGATATTAATAACGAGCGCCTGAGTGGCTCCTTGGTATAAGCCTGCCCAACATAAGATGACTTGAGCCGGGTCATTTGCATCCCAAGTGAAAACTCTGGGTGGACATCTTCCCTGACCCCATGTTTGTTTTCTTGGCTGCCTGTGGCATTCTCAGGACCTTCTCCAATACCACACTTCAGAATCACCAATGCTCTTCAAAGCAGAATTTTTACGGGTTGTAGCATAGACCCTGGCTGTAGATGTTACTCTCTGTGTGTTTGTGTGTTCTGGACGGGCTCTGGCCATCTGTGGGTTTCCTGTGTATTTATCTCACGTGGCTTGTAGCGTGTTAGTAATGCAGTTACTAGTTAGTAATGTAGCGTGTTAGTAAAGTTAAGTGATTCGGCCCATGCCTTGCAGTGTTCTTTGCGAATTGATCCAGCTGCATTGATTTGGCTATTGATCTCACTGGGATAGCTGCTGCATTATTCACCAGGAACAACCCAGGCTGGATGATAACACTGGGCTTTCTCTGATCCTGGGTGGCAGGTCGGTGTTTGCATTCAGACAGTCACCCAACCTGAAGCAGCTGCTCCCAAAGAAGAAGGAGCAACGAAACAATCATGCCGCTATGCCCACACAGCTCCTGATGCCCACTTGGCAAGACATCAAGACACCTTAGCAGACCCTGGGAGGCACGTGCTCAGGCACCTTTTCACCCCCTCTTCCTTTAATGCTTCATCCCTCGAAGCTTTCAAGAAGAGACTGTCATCCACCATCTTTCAGAAGTGGTGTAGGTGTCATGCCCTTGTTAGAGTCTGAGTCCAAGGAGAGGAGGAACAGCCAACAGGGAGTGGAGGTATGGCTTTGGAGGTTGTGGAGGAGGTTGGAGACCGGCAGAGGCCAGCTGGGCAGTCAGAGGAAGAACCAGGACCATCCCCTCTCCATCCTAGGGCACGCAGGGAGGAATGGAGAAGGAAACAACTTGGCTAATGAGAGAGGAAGCGGCCATGATCCTCCTCGTTGCAGCTGGGGAGAATAGTATATAAGAGAGACGGTTAAAACACAGCATTGCTAGAAACAAAGCGTGTTTTATTTTGGGCTGAAGTTATCTTGGTTGGCATCCTTCCAACAGGCTGTGCCTTATCTCCTTGAAGTTGGTAATTACTTATCCTGGTCCATTGTGGAAATTTTGTCATCGTAGTTTTATTTATTTATTTATTTATTTATTTATTTATTTCACCTTTATCTGCTCATTAAGTTCAGACTGTATTGCTTTCTTTTGAAGACTATTTTTGAATTAAGTTTTATCTCCAACTGAGAATTATTGAACAGTGGGGCCAAGTTGGAGGCATAAAAAGACATTTATTTATGTTTTGAATTTTGTTACGTTTGTGTTACACTCCAGGTCATCACATTAGGGTCTCCTGCTTGGCTGAGTGTGTGTGTTAGACTAGATGACCTACAAGGTCTTCCCACTCTGTTAATCGGTAGTCAGTGGGACTCGCTCTTCTGCCAATGAAGAACCTACCTCGGAGAATGGGGCAAACTTTGTACAAAAATTTCACAGGAGAGCCAAGGATGTTTTGCTGCAGACCTCAAAAAGTGGCCATTTATGATTGACAGCTCCAGTGAGCGAGAGATTGCTCAACTTCAAAAGGTTTCATGTGCTCTCAAAAACACACTGGAGTTTTATCACATGATAGAGAGAGAGGGAGGGAGAGAGAGAGAGAGAGAGAGAGAGAGAGAGAGAGAGAGAGAGAGAGAGAGAGGCGGGGGGATAAGTTTATTGGATATGTCATATTGGCATAGGCTGGTGAAAACTGACTCTGAATATTCCCATGGTTTTCACCGAATTAAAAGTGAAAGTTTCTTTCTCAAAACAACCAGTCACATGATCCAATCAGGATACTGTCCAGTTGCTAGATGACTCCAGTCCCCTCCTTCCAAGCATCTGAAGGAATGTCCTTGGTTCCCAAGAGAAAGTATTTTGTTTTGACTGCAACACCCCAACTCTCTCTATTCCCCCTCCCTGTTCCAGTTATTTATCTAATTGATTTGATTTGATTTGTCAATTGTTACAAGATAAAAGGTATAAGAATAAACATGAGTAAGAATACAGGAAATAGGTACGAATAAACGGGGACAATAGGACAGGGATAGTAGGCATGATAGTGCTCTCATGTCTGCCCCTAACAGACCCCTTTGGAATGGGGGGTGAGGTCAATAGTGGATAGTTTGAGGGGGGTTAGAGGATGTAACACAGAGTCAGGTAGTGAAGTCGGACTTTCTGCAATCAACTCTTCTCCCGTGTGTCAGTCTCAAAATGGCCTCAGTCTGGCCAGCTTCAGGGTTGACAGGCAGCTCATGAAAATGGACACCTTTTTCCTAAAACGGGTGAGCTGGAAAAGGTGTGGCCAGGCTCTTCCTTGGCTTCCACAGACTCACTTTGGTCCACCCTGTCCCTGGGAGTAGCCGAAGGAGGGATGGCAGCCCCATCTTTAGGCCTCTGAAATGGGGTCAGACTGGATGACCTACAAGGTCCCTTCCAATTATGTTGATAAAAGTTTCTATTAAAAGGTAGCCACGTTACAGGTGGTGTTACAGACAATTAAGAGCCAATCTATCTGGGCACTTTTGTGGGCGGCACAAGATTTCCCTGCCTTCCTGCCAGTTCACTCATTGTGGGGCCTGGGGGTAGGGATTTTCTTCCTCTGTGCAGCCTCTTTAATCTCAGATTCAGTTCTGTTTTGAGATGCCCACCCCCTCCTCATCTTCACTCCCAACAATCAGAATTGGGGGAAGGAGCCTTGAGGGTTAGGTCTGCCCTTCTCCCCACCTCCTCCCCCAAGGACAGAGCCAAGGAGCAATGCCAGCAGATGGCTGATTTGGGAAAGTTCAAAGGGAAGCCAGGAAAGGTGGGGGCCAGAAAGGCCCAACAGAGACTCCATTTCCTTAGGGTCTTGCGAAAGAATAAAGGGGAACAACGACTGATGGCCTCCTTTTACCCATCCACAAGAGAAAGCGTCCTCACATATTGCATGACGCTGTGGTACACTGGCTTGACAGCCACGGATAGAAAGACACTACAGAGTGTGATGAGCACAGCACAAAACATTGTGGGATGTTCCCTGATAATACTAGATGACCTCACTAGGGCCCGCTGTCTTAGAAGAGTGAGGAAAATCCTCAGGGACGACTCGCACCCCGGGCAGCCCTCCTTCACTCTCCTTCCATTGGGTAGGAGATTGAGAAGCATAGCCAGCTGCACCAACAGGCTGAAGAACAGTTTCTACCTCTGAGCTGTCAGACTCCTGGACGGAAAATAACTTCATGTTATTGAAGTTATTCAATAACTTCAATAAGGATATTGAAATAACATCCAATATGGATGTTATTCACATCCATCCTGTGAAAGGTGTGAAGGGCCGGCACGTTGTGCAACAAGGTCACCTAGTGTAATAAGATTGGGACTGGGTTAGGGACTTCTGTCCTCACTGTGAGTTGTGTTGAAAGGGAGGCTCAGCCAATCTCATTGTACACATGTTGTACTCTGACACTAAAAGGTAATAACAATGATTCTGTGTCCTGGACTCGCCTGAGCTCTCTGACCACCTTCCCCCATTTGGGTCTTGAAGCTGGAATCATTTCCTGACATGCCAAAAGGCAGCGGAGCCTCTTCTGGCCTTTGCATCCGAGTGGGGTGATACTCAGGGCAGATTCTTTGTGGAATTAGCAAAGAATCTGGCCCATCCCAGAGTTGAGTTATTGGAAGAAGACGCAGGTAGGCCTAGTGTAAAGATCAAAGCATCCTGGGCTGGATGAAAACATCTCTCCAGGAAATGAAACATACTTGGCATTGCAGAGAGGCGCCCGAGGACCTCGTGGCTGCGTGCAGAAGAGCCACTTCAGGTCTCATCCAAAGGCCAGTGGCCACTGCAGCCCAGCTGTGTCTTTTCCCCATCTGCTGCTGCTGGGATGGCCTGCTGGAGGGACAGCTCCATCCCTGGCCATTGAACTGCAATTTTCCCCATTATATTCAACTGCCTGGAAAGTAAAATAGAGTAACGTGGGTATCATACGGTGAACGGTTGCAGGAACTGAGCCTGGCTAGTCTAGGGAAGAGATGGACCAGGGGAGACAGGAGAGCATCTTCCAATATTTGAGGGGCTGCCACGAAGAAGAAAAGGGGGTCAAGCTATTCTCCAAGGCACCCATAGGCCAGACAAGAAATAAAGGATGGAAACCAAATAAGGAGAGATTCAACCTGGAAGTAAGGAGGAATTTCCTGACAGGGAGAACCATCAACCCATGGAACAGAAGTTTCCTTCGGAAGTTGTGGGAGCTTCATCACTGGAGGCTTTCAATAGGAAGCTGGGCTGTCACCTGTCAGAAATGGTCTCCTGCTTGGGTGGGGGGTTGGACTAGATGACCTAGAAGGTCCCTTTCAACTCTGTTAATCTGTTAATCAAACAGAAGGCTTAAATCCACAACAGTGGATATATTCTAGAACAATTTCCAATAAACAATAACCAATATTCTAGAACAATTTCCCTAAAATAACTTACATTTAGCAACATTTTTCAGTCTAATCCAATTTGCACTCAACACTGACGGGTGGAAACCGGAGGCAGATAAAAACATTCTTAAAATTTTAACCAATTTTAAAATATAACTCATTTATACTATATTGGTTTGCTTGTGTCATAGCTTCGCTTTCAAGAGGAGCCCTTGAGTAAGGCTTTCTCAGCACTTCCGCAGATGTGCTCTTGAGCATAAGCAGAGCGCTAAATAATACTGAGTAATTTCATAAACATCGAGAGAAAGAAAAGGCTCATAATATGCTTGTCATGGATGCAGAGTAACTGTTAGCCCAGTACTTTTGAATGCTAAAAGAGACATTTATTGTATTTGAAGATTAGATTTGAAGGTTAATTTCCTAGAAATATGAATAAATATGTAAGTCCTTGACTTTAGCAACTGTTCAAAGTTACAACAGCACTGAAAAAAGGGACTTAGGGCTGGTCCTCACACTCATGTCCGACAATGATGTGTTCCAGTCACAGGATTCGGTCTGAGCACTGGTGTTGGCCCTTCTGGGGACTCAATGATCCTGAATTGTGGCTTAACTGACTATTGCCTCTTGCCCCCAACAATCGGGGTCCTCATTTGACCCACCTGGGAAAGATGGGAGGCTGAGTCAGCCTTGAGCCAGTCAGGATTGGATTCCCGGCTGTGGGCAAACTTAGTCCGCAATGCTGCATTCTCACCACCGCGCACAAAGGAAGGGAGGGAGGAAGGTAGCAATAGCCCTTAGACTTAGCTACCATTTCACTGCTTTCCAGGCCTCTCTAAGCGGTTTTCAGAGTCAGCCTCTTGCCCCCAACAATCGGGGTCCTCATTTTACCCACCTCGAAAGGACCTGGAGCCTGGTGAGAATTGAACTGCCAAATTGCAGGCAGCAGAAGGAGCCTGCAGTACTGCACTCGAACCACTGCGCCACTGTGGCTCATAATAAGAATACCAGCGTGCTAAAATATGAGATACTTGTAGTGGAATGATGATTATGACCCAGTTCCCAAATTAAGTGCAAAGTTTAAATCATTAAGAAAATTCGGAAGGGTAGTGATGAAATGGGACAGTAAGAATATTTTTAAGATTTAGAAAAGCATGGCGCCCCCAGAGCCAGCTGGTCTGCTCAGGAGCTGGGACGAAGCCCTTCTGCCCTGAGGACTTTCATGTAAGTCCCCCCAACCCAGAGGCAAGACAGTCTTACACTGTCCCATGGGAGCTGTGCTGCCTGGGCTCCGACCATCCAGTCCCTTACGAAAAATGTACTGTGACAGGAAGTGACCTGAAGCTAAGCATCAACAAAACAAGTTTCTTCCAGAGACACAATTTTACATTAAAAAAACGAGGAAATCCATCCGACATCAAAATGGGATTGACATGTATATTTATTTTCCAATCCTCCAGACTTATACAAAGTTTAGCCTTGTCTAACTGAGCCAATAAACAAAAGAGTAGATTGTGGTTTTATGGTCCATCACGTAAATAAAACCAGAACCACAGGACAGGTGGAAAACGTGGCAGCTTAGGAGGAGCCCTTTGGGTGAAGTCCAGCAGCCTCAAGTGCCAGCAAATGCCCTTTGGTTTTCAAAGGGGGGAACCGCAGAGAAGCCACTCCCCCCCCCCTCTGCTGGGGAAAGGAGGCCGTTCTTTGCAAAGGTGATCGGAGGGCATCAGGAGTGGTTCGCAGGGCCTAATTTGAAAAAAAATGGGAACAGCCATAGCAGATGTTGGCCCTGCCTGATCAGGACACAGAATGAATTGGAGGGCTTATTATTAAAGCTTTATATATCAGGACACAGGTCTTAACTGTGTCCCGAGATGCTTCCTGGATGTTTTGGTTATTAGTCTTACATAAGGAACATGGTCTCCACCAGCTGTTGTGGCAGCCCAGAAATGCTTCCAGATGGAACCATGTCTCGTCTGCTTCTAGAAAGCGCTGTGCATGTTCTATGCACACCCATCCACACGTGTGCATCCACAGCAAGCCCGGCTCTGCATCCGAGGGGGTTGGCAGGAACAACCCTGCAAGGCCTGGGGCTGAAATGTGACTGACTCCCAGAGCAAGAAGAAGAGGATGGAGTCAAGTTGTTGGCTATCGCTTGTTGGCCAATCCTTTGAAGGAGCAGAAGTCCTGGATGGAGGTCATGAGCCAAGGGGGAGGGGAGATGGCACAAGCTGCGGAGGAAACCAGGACAGGCTGCAGCCCCTCCCAAGGTTTGGGATAAGTTGCCTTCCTTCCGGGCCGCTGTCTGACTTCCTGTCTGCTTCCAAGTAACAGTAACAGAATAACAGAGTCAGAAGAGACTTCTAGTCCAGCTCCCTAATCAAACAGGAGACCACATACCATTCTAGACAAATATTCTTACAGTCCTATTTCATCTTATTATCCTTTCTAATTTGCTCCATTAGGAGTCCATCTTAATTAGGTGTCCATCTGGTGGCAATGCTGTCTATCCCACATGGTTCTATCTTACGAAGAAGCAGAGTGTGGTCTACTTTGTCAAATGCTTTGCTGGAGTGATTTTCGATAGTCTACTTTCCTGTTTGCTAGGCTGGGTGGAGAATCAAGGACGACACACACACACCCAACCTGATTCATCCCAGGTTTCCCAAATGTTCTTTTCCCCCTGCCTCCTCATTCTACTCCATCCCCTATAGAATTTCACAGCCCCCTCCAAGTTCGCTCCATGCGGAGAGGAGACGAGAGCTTGAAATGGATTTCTGGGGGATCCCCTCCCTAGCAGTTCTGTTTCCATTGTCTCCTCCCTTCAACTCCTGTCATTCTGGCCACCAGGTGCAGCAGCAAACCTGTGCCTTCCTCAGCATTGACTTACCTGCAAGGTGGGCTGGCTTGCCCCCTCAGGTCCCCAAGTCTATGCTGGCACTTGGGGGGATGGAGAGATGCTCCATTTGACACCAAAAGAGCATCAGGTGAGCGGAGCGCTCTGAAGCTGTTTTGGATTCTCTGGCTGAAGGACCCGCTCCTCAGGAGGCACGCTGAGAGCAGAGGTGGTCTTCAGCAGGTTCTGACCGGTTCCGGAGAACCAGGAGCAGAAATGTTGAGTAGTTTGGAGAACCAGCCAATCCCATCTCTGACTGGCCCCATCCCCACCTCTTCTCTGCCTCCCATTGAGTCCCAGCTGGGTCTTCTTTTGTTGCCCTGCACAGGAGAATGGAGCTGGAAAGCAGGTTAGTGGGTGGGGAGGGAAGGGGGATTTTGCAGTATACCCTTCCCCTGCCATGCCCACCAAGCCACACCCACAAAACTGGTANAGTGAGAGAGAGAGAGAGAGAGAGAGAGAGAGAGAGAGAGAGAGAGAGAGAGAGAGAGAAGTAGAAAATGGCTGTCGGTGATATAACAAGTTACTGCCATCTTGGCACTGAATCACTGAGGAATCCATTTCTGCTCTGAAGGCTGGCAATGTTTACTGCAGCAAAAACCATATGGGAACGCTTGGTGGTATCAAATCCCCTCCCCAGTAATAGACATAGCAGAAAGTCCAGCCACGTTGTGAGCAGAAGCAGATAGACAGAGTTGGAAGGGACCTTGTAGGTCATCTAGTCCAACCCCCGCCCAAGCAGGAATCCCTATACCATTTCTGATAGATGGGAGCTTAGTCTCTTCTTGAAAGCCTTCAGTGAAACCTGTAATGACAAGCTGGTAAGGCTTGAGTTCCTCTTTTTCAACCTCATGTGTGCCCTTCCCCAAACACTCGCCGTGTTCTCTGAACACTGGCCTGCATCCTTCAGAAGATCCCCAGAGCCCCAGATGCAGGATGCCACATTGGTCAGCCTTGACATGGGCAGAGGGCCTGCAGAAGCCAGGTGTGCCAACATGGCCCCTCTGGATAGGGGGCAGCATGTCCAGTGACAGGAAGGGCAGGCCCATAACAGCAGCTGTTGCTGGACAGATGCCATCTCTGGCTTCACTGGAGAAGCATCCCAGATGGTGTCCTTGTGGATGGGGAAGGGGGTTGAAAGAGGCGGGAGAAACTCTGCTTAAAAATGAGAGAGATGCTAAAGATGATTTTAAGATGATTCAGCTGGAGGGGAGGGAGAGGGGGCCTGAGACAAAGGCTGCAGCAGGAGCACATGGCAAAAAAACAGACATGGAGGCGTGTGAAAATAGCCCTAAAACTCGACAGGATGATAAAAAGATCCTAGTCCAGGAAGGTTAGTCATCTAATTCAGCCCCTGCTCCAGACAGGATCTACTTGAGCATTTATAACGGATGACCTACCAACTGTCCAGCTTCTCATCTAAGGCCTCTGGCAAAGTGTCTTCAGCAGCTGCTTTCATTGGCCTGACAGCTTGCATACAGGTGGTCCTCAACTTATGACCACAATTGAGCCCAACATTTATGTTGCTAAGTGAAACCCTTGTTGAGTAAGTTTTGCGACTTTTCTTGCCGCCTTTGTTCAGGGAATCACTTTGTTTTCAAATTAGTGATGTGGTCGTTAAGTGGATCTGGCTTCCCCATGGACTTTTCTTGTCAGAAGGTCACAAAACGGGACCATACGACCCCAGGACACTGTGACTGTTACATTTATGAGTCAGTTGTCAAGCATCCACACGTAAACCACTTTACATTTCTACTATACAAGCCATATTTGCGCCAGAAGCTTCCACGCTGCCACATTCTTGAGTGTGGGAAGTTGGGAGGGGGGATTTCATGGAGTGTATCTGGTTAGACATAATAGCATTCTTCTTTAAAGTCAAGGTCATGTTATTCCTGCACCTGGCTGAGGAGGAGTAGCAGAGGGGATGTTTCAAGTTGGAACGGATGGTGCTTGGGGCATGTGATGGAATGATAGGTGCAGGGGGTTGTAATTTTTTACGCATTGGAGGAAAACCCGGAACTTTCAGATTTGGGATTTCCCAGATGTGCCAGTTTACTACTACTATAATAAAAGGAAACTTTGAGAAAATGCCTGCCTTGGAGATTTTAATTGGAGTTGGGTTTTTTTGGAACCCTGACACAGAGGGATGTTGCAAACGGTCATAAGTGTGAAAAATGGTCATCGTAAGTCATTTAAAAAAATATTGAACAAAACAATTAAAACCATTGAACATGGTGAAATCGGTTTGACATAATTTTGGGTCAATATTGCATATATATATTTTTCCTATAAACAATTATTCAAATATATACAAATATGCATTTGTTTGTTCATATATTACATTTTGAACATCATTTGTCTTTTTATCTCATCCAGTCATTTACCCTTTCAGCAACTCCTTTCCCAACTTAAGACCTTCCTCTCTGCTCCCACCAGTGATAGAATTTATCTCAAATTGCGTAATATGCCGATTCATCTTTATTTTTCATTTCTAGAGTTTTGTCCATTTCAGCACATATCAAGATTTTGTTTATTACTTCTTCTTCACTTGACTTTTCCAGTTCTGGGCAAATGCTATCCTTACTGCAGTAATAATGTGTATAATCAAATAAAGCTAATCTTTCTTGTATTTTTTTGACATAATTCCTAATAGAAAACATTCTGGTAGGTGAGTAAGTCATTTTTTTCAGTGCTGAAAATGCCCCATTTTGGTCATATGGCAAAGCTGGCAAGTCGTGAGATGACAGAATCTCTGATCATGGGATGAGCACTCTGGAAGTGGTGGGAAAGGGGCCATGAGAAAGGTGCAAAGAAACACCGTGTGGCAGCACAAATGCACAATCCCCCCCACGTGCTGAAACTGTTGGGGATGTGATCTAGAAGCGACCCTCTGTTGTCCCTTGATCTGGGGGCTTCAGATGACACTCTGGTGTTACTGTAGAGTTTGTGGAGAGGCACAGGTTCCTGAGTCCCAGTCAGTTCCCCACTATATTTGCCTGCAATGATCCAGAAATAGAATAGAATAGAATAGAATAGAATAGAATAGAATAGAATAGAATAGAATAGAATTCTTTATTGGCCAAGTTTGTGGTTTTTCTCCACTTCTTCTTCTCCTATATCCAAAATGACTGCATCTCAAATGAATCCATCTGTTAAAATACTGAAGTTTGCAGATGACATAAACAGTGATTGTCTTCATTGAAGATAATGATGAATCTGCCTAACACACAGAAGGTTATACAACTTGCCTTGTGCGTGAACCGGAACAATCTGGAACTGAACACATTCAAAAACCATAAGAAATAGTTAGAAGAAACCCTCCTATTATTACCCACCTCTTACGAATACTAGGACAACACAGTATCAAGAGTAGAGGACCTCCAAATTCTAGGTTCTTACTATATCACAGACTAAAATGGACACCTAACATCAAAAAACATTCATCCAAAAAAGCACAACAAAGGATGTCTTTGGCTGCGCCACCTCAGAAAGCTCAAACTGGCCCAGGAGCTGCTATCCAATTCTACAGAGGGAAGGATGGGGAGTCTGTCATCTGGCACCCCCTTAACTGTCTGGTTTGGGTCTGCAAGCCCAAGGACAGACAACAGACTTCCAGAGAGTAGAAAAAACAATGGCTACCCAAACCTGCCTTCCATGGAGGACCTGTATCCTGCACGAGTCAAAAAACAGGGCTGTGGGAAAATATCTACACACCCCTACATCCTTACATAAACTGTTTCAACTCCCACCCTCAAAAGACTCTATAGAGCCCTGCCCACACCAGAACAACTAGACACAAGAGGAGTTTATTCCTCAAAACACCATTCCACTCTGCCAAACAACTCTCCACAACCACTGCTGTTCAAACTATTTATTAAGTCTGCATACTATTACTATTAATCCTTCCCATCCTTCCTTTCACCATCTCCTCCCACTTATGACTAGTATTGACTGTAACCTTGTTGTTTACTATCCTAATATTTTTTATTGACTGTTCCTCGTATGAGTTGATTGCTTATTGCACCCCTATGACTATATTAAGTGTTGCACCTGAAGATTCTTGACCTCTTGATGAATAGTTTTCTTTTTTGTATACAGAGAGCATTTGCCACCAAGACAAATGTCCGTTGTGTGTTCCAATCAC
>BHFT01027445.1:0-10901 GCA_004320025.1 Laticauda laticaudata
GATGGAACATTTTCTCGTCCGCTGTGTCCTTTTTACATACGTTTTGCATCCGTTGGCCTATGTGACAGGCCCTTTACTCCCTTTGTTATCCAAAAGAATCTTGGTCTCATAGAAAAGCAAACTAGTTTCCTATACTCTGTTCAAATGGGATCTTTTCATGAAAAGATTGCTGTGGATACAGGCAATGTTTTGGCTCTGTCTCCATTTTTTATTTTTTGCAGTAATAAAATGCAAGTAACTAAGGGTGTGTAGAAGACTGAGTTCCATATAAATAAAATACTGTGCTAATTGTCTCTGATTTGACCTGTACATACTCAAAATGAAAGAGTATTGCTAAGTATTAATAATTTTAAAAGCTAATAAATGAATATATTTATTAAAGAAAAAGCAAAGTATTGATTAATGATTGAATATTATCAAGTGTTATTAAGTTGTCTCACTTACTTTGGTTATGTCATGTGGCAGAATTCTCTGGAGAAAGCGGTTATATTTGGAAAAGTTAATGGTAAACCAGACCATGAAAAAACATGGTAGCTGGACACCATCAAAGCCCAACCAGAGTATAAAAAAACTCAAAGAAGTAGTGCAAATCAGAAGATGTGGCCCATAGAATCACCAAGAGTCGGACATGACTGAATGGATAACATCATTATCATCATTAAGTTAATTCAGAGCAGATTTTCTTCTGTAGTTTTATTTATGTCATCTAAAACACTTGTATATTTGGTTTTTAGGAAAATGTATTGTCGTCATTATTACTATTATTAAAATTGCAATGGCTAATCCTCCTAATTCAAAGATTTATCTGGGCAGATTACATTAACTTGTTCTGACAAGATTTTTTTAGTCATGAAAATGTCAATTGAGAAACATTCCCAATTATGATTTAGAAACTGGGAATTATGACAGCAAAGAAAGGTGAAAGGAACAGATAAACTGAACAATAAATGTGTTATTTTTAAACAAAGCCTGATGCAATATGATTTATACCTTGGCCTTTTTTAGAGTCAGTCTTCTATTCTTGAAGATCTTCAATTCTCAGAGCCAGTATTGTGGAGGACAGGTTAAAGCATAAATGGACAGCACACCTTTATACCTACAGCTGCAATTTAGGTGAAAAATATGGCTGTGTGGGAGCAAGGCTATTTCAAGAAGCATGCATACTGGTTCTGCAACTCTTTGGATTTGTAATTTGCGCAAATTATAAGCTCTCCATTGACATATGTAACTGTTCTTAAATGATTATTCAGGTATAAAATAATATTCTGGAGTCCTACTGGGTGTAGTGTATATCAAGAAAGTAAAAAGGGAAAACAGAAAACACCTGGCTGATGATATTTTCTGGTTTTCCTAAGAGTGTTTGACATTAATACCCCTGGATATAGTTCTGTAGCTACTCTTTATTATGCTTTAAATTGCAAACTGCAGTTAACCCTTGACTTATAACAGTTCTTTTAGTGACTGTTCAAAGTTACAGTGGCACTGAAAAAAGTGGCCTATAGCTGTTTTTCACACTTATGATTATTGCAGCATCCCCACAGTCATGTGATCAAAATTCAGGTGCTTGGTAAAACTGGTTTATGTTTATGGCGGTTGCTATGTCTCGGGGTCATGTCATCTGCTTTTGCGACCTTCTGACAAGCAAAGTCAGCACTGGGAAAGCCAGATTCACTTAGCAACGATGTTACTAACTTAACTGTAGTGATTCATTTAACTGTGGCAAGAAAAGTCATAAAACGGGACAGAATTCTTATTTAAGAATATTTAAGAATATTAAATATTTCATTTAGCAACATAATTTTGGGGCTTAATTGTGGTCATTACTCAAGGATTATCTGTACTATTCTTTTCTAGCTTTTCCTTTATACCAGGTTGTTTCATATAGCATACAGCACAAAATAAATATATGTCTGGTGAGGGGAGAGAGGAGAGGGAGAGCACAATTTGCAGGGCATCGGGATGCATCATAGAATTTCTATAACAATGCTTTTGGAGATCATCTGATTGTGGAAATTTCTGCAAGAGCTGTATCTGTGATTGCTTCTCACGTTTTTCACATATACGAAAGGAGAAGAAACTGTTTAAAGCAATTTGTTAATAGTCCACAAATTTGTTACTTTTTAAAAGCTTTTATTTTTTACATTTAGAATGTCTAAGAAATTCATTCAATCATTTGTTTCTAGAATTGGAGAATATTCTTTATGAGCAGAAAGAAATGGGAGATAAACTCCAGTGTGAAAAGAGGAGCAGGCATTTGAATTTCACTAGCAGCGTATTTACAAGTATTTTTATCCTTTATCTTAGTTGCGTCAGCCACATAAGTTTAAGTAAGGCATAGGTGCTGGAAGAGGACTTCATAGCTCTTCCTGGCACTCTGTTTACTGTACCAGGCTAGCCATAGGTTTTAAATACTGATTAACTGGCCCTGAATAATGAATAGCTCCTTTCCCTACATCGTGCACATTTTGCCTCCCTTATATTGTTTTACATAATGCTTTTCAGAGAGCTCTGTTTCCCTTTAGACTAGAGCTTTGGGATGTTGTGGTTACCCTGTCTTATAATAAAAAGAATCTAAGGATGTATTTATCTGCAGCTACAGCTCTGACTTCCAGTGCCTTTGCTGTAGTTATTTCTCAGTAGTAGTAGTTGTTTTTTGTTTGTAAGATAGCATGATTGACAATCATTTGGGATATGGGGAGAAACCCTTTATCTGGTCTTTATGATCTTCATGTGATTTTATTTATTTATTTGTTTGTTTGTTTGTTTCCAGGCACTTGTGTTGTGAGCAGACCCTGAGCTGGGGTAGCCCAGAAGATGACAGAGTACAAACTGGTAGTGGTTGGAGCAGGAGGCGTTGGGAAAAGTGCATTGACTATTCAACTGATTCAGAATCATTTTGTTGATGAGTATGATCCTACCATAGAGGTGAGGAACCTGCTGTTTTTTCCACAAAGTTGTCTCCTTCTCTCTTAGCCTTAATGTTTGTGTTTATACAGTCCATGCTTATAATTTGAATTTAATCATTCTTTCCACCCGAAATGTAAACGAACAGTGAGAAATGGACTGATGTTCTCTTTCCTAACATGATAATAGGTGATCCAAAGAAAAACAAACCACAGTAAAAGATACAGTAGACCATTTTCTACTACCTGATTGTCTCCAAATGCTTTGTATTACAGTTGCCATTTCAGAGTCATGCCGGTTGTGGGTAATGGGGAATTGCAGTCCTGCTCCTCTGAAAGACACTAGCTTTGACATTCTATCATTTTGCTGGGATCATCATTTATCATCCTTATGGTTTTTTTTTTTTTTGTTAATGGTTAAGATGGTCCTATGGACTTTGGAAACCCAAGCCAGCTCTGTTGTATAATTTATGTCTTATGTTGTACTAATCTACATGGTCTGTTAAGTATGAATTGGATTGTCTTGAAATTCCATTTTATAACTTTGCAGAAGAATGTTCTGCTGTCAACAGTGAAATGTTTAAATTCCCCCACCATATATATATGCTCTCCCTCTGCCCTCCGCTGCCTCACACACATATACATTTTATAAAATAGGAATCATGAGCTATACCTGCACCTTAGGTCAGGTGATAGGTCAGGAAAGCTGAGCAGTCTACCTGCGTATAATATTAATGCATGTATCTGGCTTCTCTTTTGGAAATGTAAATAGTTTAAAAATAGAACTGTAGTTTTCAAACCAACCACATTTATTTTTCACCAAGAAGAGTATATCTTCTAAATGATTTTTACTAGGGTCCAAACACAAAACAAGCTGTTGCCAGCTAGTTTGATACTTTCGCTCTGATAGAGGCTAATCATAGTGCTTTATATGAGTTTCCTTCAAAGTAAGTATGCATAAAGTTATGTAAGTTATGTCCCCAAATCCTACATAGCTTTTTCAGAAGTAACTTCAGCCTATTTAATGGATCTTAATTGAATATACAAGCTATGCAGTGCACCCCTTTTTACTTAAGTGAAATCCATGTATGCAGTTGGTAAATACTTGGGAAAATTAGTTGCATACCTACCTACAGTTGCTGGTGACTTAAGCCTTCCTTGATCAGCTCTTTTATCCATCAGAGTGAATAATGGGCCTCTTTGCAAAACAGTAACATATAATTTTACCCTTCTTTTGAGATGACAGCACTGATGTGCCATCAGCATGAAAGAACTTACAGTATTCTAGAAGAAAGAAAGTGGGTTGGCATAGTCATCTATCGTGTGGATATTCTGGCATGGCTATATGATTGCTTTTCCCTAAGGGGAAAGTAAGAGAAAGATGCTGAAAGGGAATAAGTACAGTATCTAAGAGCTCCAGGATCTTGTTTCAGACTTCTCACGCTGCCCACACTGTCATCAAATCCTAGGGTTTCCATGCTGACTTCCCCTATCTCTGTGATTCTTTTAGAAAATGCTGAAAGAAGATAGTACTAATACATTACATAGTTCCTTCCCACACATACACACCTAAACTGGGCAAGACCAAGGAAATAGGAAGTATGAGATTTCAGTAAGGTATGGGATAAATGCAAAGTGTTGGAAACTATCATAGGGATTTCCCAGCCTTATTTATAGTGAGTTAATTAAGAAGGAGTATGTTCAATACTCTGAAATGCTTCTTCCCGAATTTCCTTCCACCTGGACTCCTGTGCTGCTGTCTGGTGTTTGTATATGAGGAGGAGAAAGCCAACTGTAGAAATCCTATAGATTTGTCTCACCAGTCATCCAGCCCTACAAAATAGAATAGGGGCCTTGTTGGTGGACTCAGATTGTTGGACTAGAAATAGAGTCTCTGTTCTCAGAGAATCTCAGGACAATTATACTGTAATCTGTACTAAAGTTGTCTGGTTCAGGATTCCAGGGTTACCATGGTAACCCTGGGGCTTTCTCAGAACACCATCAGTCCCAGACTTTTTGCAGGGAATAGTTTAGGTATTTAAAAATATCATCACAGACCAAACATAGAAGTTAAAACAGCACAACACATACATGAAAAAAAATATTCATGGCTGAAGTAGGTTATACCCAAGGAAACAATTGGGTCCAAAAACTTCTACTTGCCACAGTAGTAAATTTGGCTCCATTTCTAGAGACTTCTCAATCCGATAACTCTTGGAGAGTTCTCAATAACTCTTGGCTATGAATGCTCTTGGTAAGAAATGCCATTTTATTTGCCCAACAATCCCATTCAAATGAGCTAATATCATGGCCCTCCTGTGAGATGGGACTGATAAATGATAAAGATATTGGGGGGATTTAAAAAGAAGGGTGTGTGAGCTTACTGTAGCAATGATGGCAAGTGTTGATTCTCTCTTAGTAAATCAAAATTTAAATTTCCATTCTTGAACACTTTCTGGACTTCATTGAAGTCTGCATGGATGCAGACTGGGATCATCTATTCTTTCCTTATTTCAAGAAGACTGATGCCTGTCTTTCAAAACTAATTGTGCTAAATATTTGCCTGCCCACTCCCCTCATTTGTTTAAACCCGTACTTCAACCAGCAGAGTCATAATTGAGTCTTGACTGAAATATAGCCAGGTTGTAGCAGAATAAGTGTGTTAGTGACAGAGCGGGGACCTCAGAAATGTAAGATTGTATAGTTTCTAACACAGAGATGCGTTTGTAAGCGCAACGTATCTCACAATAGAACTGCACTTTGCAGGTGTACTTCTTGATCTGATTTGGCAGGGTAAGGTTCCTGCATGTCCCCTCTTGTCATGAATGGCTCACTTCCTGATAAGATGTGAGCTGGCTATGGCTGATCTCTGTTGTAAACTAGAATCCAAATTTGAGCTTATCAGGTGCCATGTGAGCAGAGTTTATAGGTTCAGTGTCAATTGCTGTGATCCAAAGAAAGCAGAAAGATGGAATGGGGAATCACTTGTGCCTTGGGTTTTTTTCTGCAAATGGAGATTTTAGGGTCTAATACAGACCTGGGCATTTGATGACCCAGCCAGGACACAATTGGCCTTTTAACAGTCCCTATCAAGCCCACATGAGGTCACCCAGAAATTAGAAATCAAATGGAAATAAGTGCATTCCATGGACACAGTACAGTTGCCTTGCTTTTATTTTGAGATGACTGCTATTCTTTATTTCAGTTTGCATGTGGCCGTGCTTGCAGCCCTCTTCTTTCAAGCTTCCGTAACAGTCCCATGTGACCCATTGAGGAAAATAAATTGCTCACTGCAATGAGACAATGGCAAACAAAGAGCAGAGGCAAAGGAGACAATGATCTTGGGGAAAGCAGAAAGTGGAACTTGGGCTCCCCCATATCAGTACTTCACATGCCTCCATTCTCTTTTTTTTTTCCATTAAAAAGTAGGCCCTTCTCTACAGAGAAGCAGAGAATGACTAAGGGCACAAGAATCAAAAGAGCCATTAACTGGCCAGGTCCTCCTCCTCCTCTGCTTTTGTGGAGTCAGCACTGAGGCTGCTGAATTTCTCTCTTGGGCCTTCTTGGATGCAGTGATAGAAGAGGTAGTGGTGGGGGAGGCGTTTGTGGGTTCAAATCAGCTGCTGAAGTGGGGAAGGCACAGCATGTAAGTCTTTCCTTCTGTTTCTCCAAGGCTACCTGTGGTTGCTGCAGCCTTGGTGCCTCAGGTCTCCCACTTTTTGAGAGATTCGTCTCAGGGCCCCGAGAGCTCTGTGGGCGTGCTTGGTGATGGTTGCCTCAGATGTCCTCTTGCCTTTTTATTGACTGAATTCTTCTTTTCAAGGACTAGTCGGGCTCCCTTTTGCAGACTGGGATGGTATGGCCCAGGCATCCAGATCTGCAGCACAGCTTGTCTGTGTGTGAGGCAGGATTGTGATGGGTGGTAGCTTTTCAAAATGCAGCTGCATGTGACAAATAATTCTGCGCAAGATCTGCTATATTTAGAATGTGAACAAGAGGTGGATAATATGTAACTGCAGCAGGAAAAGTAATACTAAGAAAGATCCCCCCCTTTTTTTTTTTTGGCAACCTTAACATGGTTGTTAGNTCCCCCCCCTTTTTTTTTTTTGGCAACCTTAACATTGTTGTTAGTTTTCATTTGAGGCTGAGGGTGTTTTGAGGGAGTTTTTTGACCAGTTTTCTGTCAACATGCACAGGTTACAGCCACCATTCCTTTATCCTTGTGCATTTAATGAGAATTCTATTTTTATTTGTTACATCTATTTCTACCCACTAGTTCCTTGGGAAGAGTATACAAAGTGTTCCTTACCCCCTTCCAGCTTCTCCGTGGAAACCTGACAATTTCACAACTCCCTCTTATCGGAGAATTCTTCTTCTTATTCTCTTGTAGTTAATTTCATATGCTTACAGAGAAACACCCAAAATGATTTTTCTGGTTTGTAAAAGTAGCTCATCCTTCCACCTCAAAGAGTGCCCCAAGGAAAACCAATTGTATTATGACCTTGTAATACCTTTTGATTGCTAAACCAGATCATTACAGAAATATGGAAAAGGGGGATTTTTAAGGGGAAATAGCACACATGTTGTGTTGGAACATGCATCCTGATGGAATGATGTCATGCTGTGTGAATTCCATCCCAAGAGAGCTTGATCACTTCTTCCTTGTTTGTGTATGAACTGGGCCTTATTGTTGTTAAACCCAGATCTTCCTCTGAGTACAGCTATATGAAAAAGTCCTGTACGGTTTACGGTTTATGACATTTTTTGGATAGGCCATTGATTTTATGATATTTTATCATGAACTTAAATTTGACAGAAGTAGAGGAAAATGGCATCGTAACTTAAAAACTCTTTAAACAAATTTTCTTTGTATTCAGCCATAAAACCAGGGAAGATGGGTGTCCCTAAAGATAAAAATAGTAGAAAGAGAAAAGACTATTCAGCCAACTCAATGGTACCAAAGGACAGTGATCATGATGGAGGAGAAAAGAGAATTGTGCAAAGTATTTTGGTGAGCTTTTATTAACGCAAGAAGATGTTAGGGAAGAAAAACATTAGCTATTACTGTGAGAGGTAAACGGTCTAGAGACCTAATCTCATACAAGACAACAGGTAGTTAACTTAATAAAAAATAACTAAACAGAGTTAGCAAAAGGCATACAAAATAAAAATAATAAAAACCGGACCGATAGGCCGTCTGGTCACCAAGCGACACTATATAACAACTTTAATCTGAATATTGTGAACCAATTTTACTGGGACACGATATATAATGAAGCATTGAGACTGCAAGCTAGAACTCTCCAAGGTCCTGGCTCCGGGCCAATACATCTCCTTAAATTGCAAAAGAATGGCATTGATCAAACAATTAATTGCGAAACTATAGGTAATCTTGTTACTAAAATACAATTATAAGATAATTATGATAATATTACAGAAGAGAATGAAACCAATTTATGATACACACAGACCAGCAAGTGGTTTCCTGCCAAAATAGACAAATTAAAACAGATAATTAGGTAGAGTACTACAATTTGTTATTGAATATTATGAAGCTCTCCAGAAAAAACGGCAGACTTTAATTTTTTTATGATGACAAAAAGCATCTCAATAATCTTAATTGGAAATTCTGGCTGTATCTCAAATTAAAAAGCTGAATATTTGGCACCTAAATCAAAAAAAAGCACGACAAGAATAATACTCAAATCAAACCAGCAAGTGTATATTTATTAAATGGAGACACCTTACTGAAGAATTTTGAAATTGCCAAAAGGATGAGACAAGGGTATCCATTATCGCGCTCTAGTTATTCTATCTTGTCTTAGAAGTTGTTTGCTAGCTGTGCAACCAGACAAAACCCAGAGATTTATGGAATTAAGATTAGAAGAATGAGGAATTATAACGTTACAGGCATTTGCTGATGATTTTGTAATTATAGTGGAAAATGCATAGAAATTCAGCAACCAATATTGATGCAACAAAATAGAAAAAATTTTTTGTGGGAAGTAGCAGGATTTTAAAAAGTAAATTCAAGAAATAAAGATGATAGTCAAAAACTGTCAACAAGCGGAAAAACAAAGGAGAAAAAAAAAAAAAAAAAAGAAATAAAAATAAATAGAACTAACTGAGAAAAAAGGTGAAAAAAAAGTGGAGCAAAATTGCAGGATAGAAAATAAACTAGAACTGCCATAGTAAAAAAGGTGAAATACTGGAATTTGGATATACACCCTGATCAAACTGATTAAGCAAATCAGAAAAAGAATTAGAATTATGGGCCAAATTTGAAAATGTCTATATTAGGAAGAATAGCAACGTGAAATGAATACCTTACCAAAATTAATTACCTTTCCAAATGATTCCAATTAAATTAGGGAATTTTTTTTCATAGAAACTAAATAAAAGTGACATCCAAGTTTGTCTGGTTGGGCAAGTGGCCACGTATTAAATGAAACTATTACAAGAATAATAGGACCAGAGCGGTCTAGGACTACAGGAATGGGAGCTTATTATTATCAAGCAGCAGTGTTGAGATGGATTAAGGATTGGATAAATTAAAGAGAACGAGATGAATCTGATAACATTAGAAAGACATGACGCTTGATAGGTTGGCATGCATTTTTGTGGGAAAATAAAATAATATACATACCTATTTCAACCAACACTAATAAGAGATTGTCATTGATACAATTTGGAAAAAAATAAAAGTTAAACACTATACAGAATCCACAAATGGCTTGTCAACCATGGAAGCCATAATACATCCAAATGGTTACACCTACGCGAAAATGGTAAACTATGAAGAACTATAGATAAGCAAGGGAAATTAAGAATCAACCAAGAACATGAAAGAAATGGAATTATAATCGATTGGTGGCCATATTTGCAAATTCAAAATAAATATAAAAAAGACTCAAAAGATTTTGATTTGACAAAGGCAGGACCAATAGATTAAAATATTAATGGGACTGGAACAAAAAACTTGATAACTAAAGCTATGGCACACTTGCCCAACGGATGCAAAAAGGACACAGCGGCAGCAAATGTTCCATCCGTTGTTATCCACTCTCAAAGGGGCAAAATGCTGCAATAACCAGAGCGGATAACACGGACGCGTGGAGGAGGCAGGCGGATGCAAAGCAGATGCGGAACGAAGAACAGATGGGAGCGGGGATGGCACGTCGCTTAGGCTTCCGAGGGGCTGCAGCAAAGCGGACGTGGAACGGAAAGAGCGGGATGCAGAGCGGAGCCGCAAGCGTAATACAGCGGATGCACAGCGGAAGCCTAATGGATGCCTGGCGTTAATTGCGCATGCGGGGAGGATGCATTGCGTCAGCCCCGCGGATATAACGAAGCAGCTCGGAAGCAGGTCGCCATTCAGAGGAAAGACCTGCTGCCGGAACGAGATTGGCTGCCTTGCCTGCATATCTGCCTGCAAGCTTCCTTCCAGGAGACAACGCTCCTGTGTCATCAAGGCCAAGTCTGTCCAGCAGTGGATGAAGAAGCATGGTGTCGACTCCTGGATTGACCAGCTTAGAGCCTGGATTTGAACCCAACTGAGAATTTGTGGGACAAGATTGATTATGAAATAAGCAAGAAGCATCCGAAGATCAAGCAGGAGCTGACCTGAATCATTATTGCAGCTGGGCACCACATTGTCACCAAGAAATCACGTGCAAAGGCTTATACGGTCTATGATGAAGCGAATGCACACTCGATGATAAGTAATAAAGGCTGGCCAATTTCATATTAGTAATCATGTTTGTGGCCTTTTTCAGGCCACAAACAATAAAAATGTAACAAAACACTAGCATCGGTCCTTAGTAATGCAACATGTATTCCACTGGGTATAGCATCAGTAATCTGTTTCATAGCATTGTAAGCAGCAAGAAAATTCACAATTCCCATCCAAACGCACCAAAAATGCAAAAAGCTTATGCTTTTCACTTAAAAACCACCAGTATTTATTTAAATATAACAATATTTGCATAGTAGTTAGCA
>BHFT01027446.1:0-85417 GCA_004320025.1 Laticauda laticaudata
TATATATATATATATATATATGTGTGTGTGTGTGTGTGTGTGTGTGTGTTATATGATACAAACAGACCTTTAAAACCAAGTGAAATTCTTCTTGAATTCATAAACTTGATAAAACAACCCATCTTTGAACAAAAATTATGCTTGCTCCCTGATTAAGTCAGCATCTCAGTGAAGTGTCTTCCTCTTGTTTTAAAATTCTTCTTCCAACCTGGCTTCCTTCAATATACAGTATATTTCACATATCGGTTGAATAAATAATAAGATAATATACAGCCTTGCTCATTCCTTTACCAATCCTCCAGTCTGTCTCATCTTGTTCTACCTGTAATGTGGCTTTTTGAGCCATGTATAGATTTTGCATGACAACAATGAGAGGATTCCCATTTATTGAAGTATATTCCACAGCTTCTATTCAAGCAGGTATTAATATCTTTTTGGTGTTCTTTGGCTCTCTTAATTATCAGTATTATTAGCAATAATGTCTCAGGCTCCTCAGCCTTTGGTAAAGCAAATCTGAACTTCTGTCATCTCCATGTAGGGCTTTAATTTATGTGGGATGATCTTGGCATTATTTGCTAGAATGGAAAATTAAATATATTGTACAATATCTTCCACAGTCAAATCTCCTTGTTTGATATTGGAATGTAGATTAACTTCTTCCTAGTCAATGTATCCTTCTCCAGATTTGCTGGCATAAGGTATAAAAATTACATTTACTGATATTTCTTCTCTTGCTTACCATCAGAGGTGGTATTCAACCAGTTTGCACCTACTTGGGCAAACCATAGCTGTTATTTCGCGTGGGTCACCGAACTGGTGGCAACCCCTGGCTGGCCACACCCCAACCCGGTAGCCTGGTCGCTCACTTGTGATTGCTTTCCTAGCTTTCCGTTCCCCATGTCCTCTTTCTCCCCAGGGGAAAGGAAGACAGGCATGGATGCTGCAAGTATCGCTTTCCCCGTGTGAGTTAAAATGTCTGGAGTGAGAAGGAGCATGGTCTGACAGAGGGGGTGGGGGAATCCACTCAAGCCTTGGAGAAATTTAAATGCTTCCAGAATGCTTGTCTGTTAAGTGCTCTCTCTGTTTGTGTGTGTGTGTGTGTATGTGTGTGTATGAGACAGAGAGAGATGGGGGAGGGAGAGAAAGAAAGAAAAAAATAGGAAGAGAGAGAGAGCTAAAACTCTGTGCTATTATTTTTAATTGTTCCATTATTTATCATGTGTTAATATTTTACACTGTCCCTATACCTAGAGTGATTTTTCTGCCTTTCTTTTGCCCAGGGCTACCACATATTTTTCAGGGTTTACATGCATTCAGTGTCAATAGTCCAGAGCATAAAATACACATATGTTTAACAAGAGTTGACAAAGGACCTTGGAGGTCTTCTTGTCCAACCCCCAGCTCAGGCAAGAAAACTGAGGATTCCAAACTCTGAGTAGAAATCCTGGGAAAGGTGTCAGAATAATACTTAGAAGGGACCTTGGGGTGAACCCTATACCATTTCAGAGAAATGGCTGTCCCGTCATTTCTCAAAAACTTCCAGTGATTGAGCATCCAGAACTTCTGGAGACAGGCAGTTCCGCTGGTTAATTGTTCTCACTGTCAGGAAGTTTCTCCTTCGTTTTAGGTTGCTTCTCTCTGTTCAGTTTCCATCCATTGCTTCTTGTTTTCATTCTGCTTCTTTTGAAAAAACATTGTCCCCCTTTCTTTGTGGCAGCCCCTTAAAATCCTGTTGCCTATCACGCTCTTGGGTAAAGCATGTGAGCCATTTCCTCCTTTCAGTGGTCCATGAAAATACTTCTATAGTATGCAGATAATAAAGTCAAAAAAGCTGAACAACATTTTTACAGAACTATAGATAAGTTGAGGCTGGGTGAATGACATTGAGATGGCCATGCCCACCCAGTCACATGACCATCAAGTCATGCCCACCAAATAAGCCATGCCCACAGAACTGGTAGTAAAAAAATTTGAATTCCACCACTGCTTACTATATTTACGAAAATGTTCCAATTCCTATATTTTCCTGAATGGTAATGACCAGAATGCTGAACTAACTATCACCTAATATTATTGATTCTTATAAGTAGGTAATGTCTTCAAACAAATCTTGGAGGTTGACAACACATTTTTGCTTGAACTTCTTGGAGTCAGTTACTATTTATTTATTTATTTATTAAATGTATAAGCCACCCATCTCACTATCAAACAAGTCTGGGCTATCTGTCCATTGGTAACCTTAAACATATTAACCTGAGTTAACAGATCTTTTGGAAGACTTTCCTTATTTCCAACCTAGATGCCTTCAAAGATGTTTTAATACTGCTTCTTGACACTTCCAGCACTCCTCTGAAATTCTTTCTAAAGTTTCTTCCTTTTATCTTTGTCTTTCTTGACTATGGCTTCTCTTCTCTTTTTGGCAATTTCTACAATTTGTTTTAATATCCAATTTTCTTCTGTTTCCTGACCTCTGGCAATCTCTTTTCACATTCATCCTTAATTTTTTTAACAATAGCAGGCTTATTCTCTGGTTCTGATCAATGATGTTCAAGACTTCATAGAGATTCCTAATGTTCTCCATGAAAATAGCCATAGCACTCAGACTTATATACCACTTCATAGTGCTTTACAGCCGTCTCTAAGCAGTTTACTGAGTCAGCATATTGCCTCCAACAATCTGGGTCTTCATTTTACTGACCTTGGAAGGATGGAAAGCTGAGTCACCTTTGAGCCAGTGAGGATCAAACTTCTGGCAGTGAGCTAAATTAGTCTGCAATTCTGCATTCTAACCACTGTGCCACCTTGGCTTGGGATATGCTCAAGTTAATATCATAGAAATTAGATGACTTTCTTCTTCCATTTTAGCTTTTGAACTTGTAATTCATGAGCTGTTCCACAGTGAGTCACTGTCCACATTTTTGCTGTTATAACTGAGCTTTACTTTTCCAACAAAATTGACTTTTTGTATACTCCTTATAATATCTATGTATCTTGGAATTTGTTCAGATGTATGAAGACTGTCAACAACGGTCACTGGATTAGCAGAAACTTATGGATTGTTTTACTGCTTCATTTCAGTTTTCTAGGCCATATGGTTCAACTACATTTTCATCCTTAATATTTTGAAGGATAGCATTTAAGTCTTCAACCATGCACAACAAATCTTATTTACAGGTTCTTGTACATTTTGATTTGAACCTGATCATGCAACACATTCACTTCATCTTCTTCTGAATCAGTAATTGGAACATAAGCATCTACAATCATCATATTATTGTCCATGATGGCTAATTGATATATAGGAACGTCTCTTGCCAGTCACATCAACCCAATCCATTAGAGTGGGGTGGCAGGGAATACTGTGGGTCCCATCCCTGAGGGAGATACACCTGGTGGAACCCAGAAGAAGGGCCTTCTCTGTGGTAGCTCCCTCTCTCTGGAACATCATTCTCACAGAGTTTAGAATGTCGCCTTCTCCAATATTCTTCTGGAAGGCACTGAAGAACTGCTTCTGCCAGAGAACTTGGGGAACCCAGAGCGGGATGGAGCCCATCAAATGGCTCATGTGATCTACTGTCGTTGGGGCAGGGGGTGGGATTTGGAGGTGATTTTTTTATTTATTTTTTCCAGATTTTGTTCTGTTGTTTTAACTTTGTTAATTTATTTGATTATTTTTTATTTTAAATATGGTTTTACATTCTGTAAGCTGCCTCGAGTTGCCATGGGCAAATAGGCGGCAATATTAAACAAACAAACAAACAATAAATAAATAAATAAATATTGTTTAGCCATTGATGTCATTGTAGCCAAGCACTGGTCTTGCTACAACCTTTTTCACTATGAAAGTAACATTGTTTCCTCTTTGCTTTTCATGTCCTAAGTAGTAAACAGTGAATCTTCTGACCGAAGGTATCCAATTCTACTCCATCTCATTTTGCAGTTGCCAACTGTGCTAATCTGTACTAGACTCATTTCATCTTTAACAATACTGAACTTTCCCATGTTTATATTTCTTACATTCCATGTTGCCACTGTAATTTTGTTTTTGCATTTTTTTCTGCAACTTGATATCCCAAAGTCTTCATATTCTGCAAGACCTTCAGCTCTTCTTCAGTTGCATGTTGAGTTCTATATGACCTGAGGTGCTCATCGTCCAGCATATTATCCTAAATACCATCTATTTTAACTAATAAAGATAGTCCTTGACTTACAACGGTCCATTTAGTGACCGTTCAAAGTTACAGTGACAATGAAAAAAGTGATTTATGATTGTTTTTCACAGTTACAACCTTTGCAGCATCTCCATGATCCTGTGATAAAAATTCAGATGCTTGGCAATTGGTTCATACTTATGACTGCTGCAGCATCCTGGGGTCATGCGATCACCTTCTAACAAGCAAAGTCAGTGGGGAAATCAGATTTACTTAACCAACAGGTTACTAATTTATCAACTGCAGTGATTCACTTAATAGCTGTGGCTAGAAAGGTCATAAAATGGGGCAAAATTCACTTAACAAATTCTCATTTAAAAACATAAATTTTGGAGTAAATTGTGGCTGTTAGTCAAGGACTACCTGTACTTTAAAATGTATTTTAATTTTAGTGTGATGCCTGCATCTGAGTTATGTTTTCTCCTGCTTTTAATATAAGCGAAAACAGGACTTTGAAATCCATCCAGATTCAGTTATTTCCATTTCTCTAATTCAGAACATATTCTGGATTTCCAGTGAGGTCACACATAGAGCAAATACTTGCATGGCCTGGAAGAAAATTAGGCAGAAAAGGAAATTCCTGTTGCATAGTATAAATGTCAGTCTAATAATCTTATTTCCTCTCTGAGAATTATTAGGGACTCCCAATTTTTGCATAGTGGTTTCTTTTGTATTTAAATTTTTATTGCTTGTAAAAAGGGAACTTATTCTGTATGTTGTAATTCTGTGGCCCTGTGGTTTCAGCCAAGTGTTTTTTTGGTTTCAGAATTTAAGCATATATGAACAGATATATGAATATACGGCAAGCAGTGTTTACCAGATAGAACTCAATTCAGTTAGGTTGCACTACTATTGGCAATAGCTAACATAGCCAAAAAGGTAAGAATGTATTTATTTTTCTTCCAAATTCAGTCCTCACAGGATAGGAGTACTGACTGGCAAGAAGTGTATTTGAAATGTACATCAGTGTTTATTTATGTATCAATTTATTTGTCACTTTTTGAGATGAGAAGCCAAAAAGAAGGAAGGAAGGAAGGAAGGAAGGAAGGAAGGAAGGAAAGAAAGAAAGAAAGAAAGAAAGAAAGAAAGAAAGAAAGAAAGAAAGAAAGAAAGAAAGATGGACAAATGAATGATAGGAAATAATAAGTGGCAAACTATAGAATTCTAGACTCCTTTACTGTTTCATATAGTTGTAAATTATTTGATGAGACATTAGAAAATGTGATTATCCAATATGTAGTTGATGTAATAATAGTAAGGACAGGAAACATCCAGGGGGACATTATCAGGATTCAGGAACATTTGAAAACGGGAGCAATGGGCAGAAACAAGCAAAATGAATTTTAACAGGGACAAATACAAAATATTTCTTTGTATAGGAATAATTCGAAGGCATGAGTCTGGGATCAGAGACAAATTGATGTAGTAATATATGTGAAAAGGATATGGGATCTTGGTGGATCATAGATGGTGTAGTTCTTTGAGGAAAATGTATCCAGCAGAACCTTAACTAAATTGTTAAGGATCTTAGAAGGGAATTATTAGAAATGTTGTTTATGATTAACTTAGTGAAGGAAGACTCTGGGCAAGCCTCTTTAAGTTGTCAGGGAAAAAAATGTGGAAGACTTTTTCAAAGAAAGAGTAATGAACAATGGGTTTATCTTACAAGGATGCTGAACTTCAGGAAAACTGTATGAACAAAAATAGTACAGTTTCCTCAGAATAAGGATATTTTCTGTTAAAAGTGTTCAATAGGGAATGACGGATTATTTTTTATTCTTTTTCTATGGTGCCTTGTGTTTTAGTATTTATTTTATTTATTTATTTCAATTATTCTAATATGCTCTTTCTAAAAAAAATAAAATAAAATCAGATCCAATAACAAATCAAAGAAACTAGTTAAAATGTATCAATTATATAAAATTATAAATTATATGAAAGAAAGACTCATTTCAACCCTTGAATAATTTAAAACAGAGATGTCATGTTAAATTTACTGAAAATAAAGTAATAAATGCAGATTATTTTTGCCCTGTCAAATCTTCCTAGCGTGGGACAAATAATTTTTCTTTTGCTGTTGGAGTTATCACAAACTCAATAATTTTCATTTCTTAGCATTGAGCATCAAATCAAACAGCATCAAAACCACTGCATTCGTCTGACCATTCAAACATCAGAGGAAAAGAATATGTTTATGGTACCTGAGTCCCCAGATGCTCCATTTTATTTTCAATCTAATTTGCTTGGTGCAACTCTAGATATAATAGTTTCTATTATATAGTTTAAGTCTTGTTTTTAACAACTGATATATTCTATAGATTGGGAGTATTAGCCATGAAAATGGTAATAGGACTTAAGGCTCTGCTTGCTTCCTGCCATGACTGTAAATGGGACTACTTTATTAAATATTACTACCAGTATCAAGAAAACATTTTGCAGATAAGATGTCAATTCATAAGGTACAGAGGCAGATAGTTCACAATATAAGTAAATCCATGAAATGTCTGGACCCTTCATTTATAAATATGCAATCCTCTTAAATAATGTTAGATACACTCATATATAGAGTTGTTCTTTTTAATATTTACTTTTATTTATTTATTTTTCCTTACAGATGACATTCATCGTATATATCCTGATGTTTACACTGACTTTGGTTGCTCATAGAGAAGCAACACAAGAAATAAGAGCAAATGGTATGTCACTGAATTTTTGAATGAATTTTTGTAGTAAATTGCAATGTATTAATTACTTGATAAGATTCCGTTTTTTCATCCAGGAACTTAAAATGACATACACAGTACACTTCATCCAATTTTTCTCCACAACAATCCAGATAGTTTTGCATGAAACTGGCTTGAAGTCACTAATAAGTTTCCATTACTAAGAATAGACTTGAATAATATCTTCTTTACCAAAACCATAACTATTAACTGTGTATGGTTATGCTATGCAGAACTTTGAGTAGAGGTGGTATTCAGTTCTGGAGAACCAGTAGCAGAAATACTGAGTAATTCAGAGAACCGGAAAATACCACCTCTGATTGGAGATTTTACAGTATCCTGCCCCTGCCACACCCACCAAGCCACACCCACAGAACCAGTAGTAAAAAAAAAAAATCAATTCCCACCACTGCCTTAGGGCACTTGAAATGCAATCCCAAAGATTTATTTTTAATACATCTTCATGGAGCACTTGATAAACCTTAAAATCCTTAGCAAAACAATCTGGATACAAGCATCCTATGAATCATAGGGAGTATTTCAGAGGCCAATCATTCCAAATGGTGATATTGCTTATACCAATATGCCTCTTTTGAAGAAAATTTTATTTATATAGTTATAACATTTGTATAGCTGCTCATCTTAAACACAACTCAGGACAGCTTAGAACCAATACAAACAAATATAAAACCAGCAACAATAAATTAAAAAACAAATGCCACAACCACATTTCCCATCTTACCCCTGTCCCATTCTATTCTAGTGGAAGAGACAGGTTTTGAGAACACCAAGTTTAATTTGAAGCTGGAGGGAGGGAGTCAAAATCAACCAATGGAAGAGTTTGCCCTCGGAAGTTCTGGGAGCGCCATCACTTGAGAATTTCAAGAAGAGATTGGACTGCCATTTGTCAGAAATAGTGTAGGGTCTCCCGCTTGGGCGGGAGGTTGGACGAGATGACCTATAAGGTCCCTTCCAACTCTGATTATCAGTTATCTGTTAAAATAATCATTGTGGTACAATTGATTTAAAGTCATATTGTTCACTTCTGATCAAAGTTTGCAAAAAAACAGTTTACCTCCTATGTTAGAGAAGAATTCAATAATTAATTAAAGATTCGGGAGTTTCAGTATCCAAACCCAAACTACACTCCAGTACAGTAGTGGGATTCAATTTTTTTTACTACCTGTTCTGTGGATGTGGCTTGGTGGACATGGCAGGGGAAGGATACTGTAAAATCTCCAGTCAGAAGTGGTATTTGCCGGTTCTCCAAAGTACTCAAAATTTGTGCTACCGGTTATCCAGAACTGGTCAGAACCTGCTGAATACCACCTCTGCTCCAGTATAGTTGAAAGATTTCTCACTGCCTGGACTTCTGAAATATCAAATACCTTTTCTATTAAATGCTGATCCAAGAACACATCATGAGTACAAGAGAAATAGATAATTTTTCAGAATAGCAGTGTTTGGTATATCAAATATATTTGGCAATAAATAAAGAGAAGCAAATTGAATAAGATGTGGTTGCCTTCTCCTTGTTCAATAACAATAGAAATGTAGAGGAAGTTACGTGGTGTTTTAAACAGCAGTGCTTTCCAGGATGGTCTTACTCTGTTGATCAGGTTAGGCCAAGACAGAAAAGCAAAAGAAAGAAAAACATACCTCATTTTTTTTCTTTTCTTTAATAAACACTGGCAACTACCACACATGGATACAGGTTGTCCTCAACTTACAACTATTCATTTAGCAGCAGTTCAGTGTGAAAATGGCACTGAAAAAAATAACTTACACCCTGTCTTAGCACTTAAGAATTGTGCAGCATCCCAATGGTCACACGAACAAAATTTGGGCATTTGGCAAACTGGCATGTATTTACAGGGTTCCAATGCCCTGGGTCATGTGATCACCATTTGTGACCTTCCCAGCTGGCTTCCAACAAACAAAGTAAATGGGAGAAGTTAGCTTTGGTTAACAACTGGGTGATTTGCTTAACTGCAGTGATTTTTTTTAGCAGGCATACCGAAAACAGTTGTAAAATCAGGTATGACTTGCTTAATAATCATCTTGCTTCACAACAGAAATTCTGGTCCCAGTTATGGTCATAAGTTGAAGACTATCTGTAAGTCTATGGCAGTAGCAGATTTGACAATGAGTAACTACAAGCATCACTTGTAGACATATTGCAAATATTGAATAGAATGCTCTATTCCACAGGGGTTCAAGATAGAAATGAAACTATATGAAATGGTCATGTATATAATGTGTATGCTGTTCGTTATTTGTAACTCTGTGCCAAAAGGAAAAAATGTCATCACATAACAGATGTACATGAGAGTTCACTATTTTTATATTTAAGAAACATGTATATGTCCACTCAACTCACTTTCCATAACTCTAAGTAAGTTACAAAGATAAAAATTTAATATATCTTTAAAAAGCAATAACACCCCCCCCAATTCCCTGATGACAACAATCAATCAAATAAGTCACTTGATGAGTCCCATCCCACTGTGGACTCCGCGGGCCCGTTGGCAAAACCAGGTCTTCAGGGTCTTGTGAAAGAGTGTCAGATTGAAAAACAAATCTTATTCCTGTGGGATGTTTCACAGGGAAAGAACCACCACAGAGAAGGCCCTTCTTGGACCAGTTATAGATGTACCTCCTCCTGTTAGGTGTACCTCCAATACAAAATATTAATTTTGTATCCATGCCAAGTTTTTTTCCAGGCCAGAGACAGGGACTTACCAAAATTGCATATTTTATTAAATTCTTCTGAAGCCTTTTTTCATGGTCTCACTGTGACAGCTGCTTAATGGCGAGCACTGTTTCGATTTGCATGTGGTGCAATCTTTACTTTTTTAAACTAAATGCTGTAATGTAAGGATGTGTTAGCATTTTCAAGGTACAAGGAATGAGGCCTGTCCTTTTTGGGTATTACAACTTAACAATTTTACAATGTTCAGAGTGCTTTGCAGAATCCCAGTGGTCTTCAGATAATACAGCACATCCTGAAAAGTGGACGCTCAACTGCAACAAACCTGAAAGTCAGCATGGATTGGTTTATTGGAAGAAAGGCCCAAAATGGGTAGGAAATGGCAGGAATTTGACAATAAGAGTCAGAGGGACTCCAGATGCTGGCAATTATACCTGTTGGAGTAACACCACACATGAGCTTCTGAGTTTCAGAGTTGTTTACATTACTAAGAAGAATGAACAAGGAGAAATAGATGAACCAATTCTCAAGAAATGTAAGCTTCCGAGCAGTATAGTTACTGTGTACTGTTTCTTCATTTTAAAATATAATTTTATTGAAGACTTTTAACAAGATAAAAGTAATACAAATGTTATTCTCTTTTAACTTATAGCATTGTATAAAGTTTCCTACTATTCAAACAATGTTTTCCTACTATTCCAATAATATGTTATATTCAAAATTCTTAGCATACAATTTTTTCATTTATTCATCTGCAAGACTTTTGGCAATTACTTGTTCATCCTTTGTGAAAATTCAGTCTCAAATTCTGTCTTTTGATACTCACTTTCAACTGTGGTGTTATCTGTCTTGAATCTTTATCTTAGCTGTGCATACAAAAAGTAGTAAAAACGAAATGCTTATGCAACCAATCGTTTTCTTGGTTTCATCTTATATTCTCCATGTTCTTGTTCAAACAACCCTTACTAAATTAATCATTCTTTTTAGCTTCTGTTTCTTTCCTATAAAATGCTTCTGTGCTGAGACACATCAAGGTATTTTTGGGCACTTGATATTGTGGAGTGCTTTTAACAATTCTTTCTCAGTTTAGAGATCTGTCAGTGAAATTTAGCCTACCAGTTCCAAGTTTTCAGGGTTTTGAAGTGATTTAGCAGAAAAACCCAAAATGTTATCCAGAAATCCCCCAAAAGTGTTCAGGATTTTTTCATATTCCATCAAACAATCTGATAGATTTCCTACTTCTACAGAGTTGAACAAGTTATGAGAGCTGAATTTCAAAATGAATGGATCCAATGATTACAGATGAGCTAGATTACAATACTCTGTCTAACCCACTTACTTGACCAAGACATGCTGTTGACACTGCATTTTTAAGATCATCCTGCCCCATTCTCATGCTGACTGATCTAAGCTATGAAGCCACTTTAAGAAAATTATATCCAGTTCAAGATGCTGGACAATTCACAGCTGTTATGCCATTCTTTTTTTCTTATGAATCAATTCCAGTGGTGGGATTCAATTTTTTTTTACTACCGGTTCTGTGGGTGTGGCTTGGTGGGCATGGCAGTGGAAGGTTGCTGTAAAATCTCATCAGGGGTGGTATTTGCCAGTTCTCCAAAATACTCAAAATTTCAGCTATCGGTTCTCCAGAACTGGTCAGAACCTGCTGAATACCACCTCTGATCAATTCATATTAGATTTGAAAAAACTGCAATACAAAGTTAACAAAGTTAAAGCATCAATATACAGGCACAACAATCAGGTTTAAAGTTAATGTTTCTTTCTTCCATTTTCCCTGTTAGGCTCCAAATCAATGCTGCAGTTGTTATTACTACTGATGTTCCACTAATAACATTTGCCTGACATAAAAAAAATCATTTATGAAAAACCTAGGAATTATTTTTTTCAGAATATGTTTTCTTTCCCAGAGTCAACTACTGTATTATTTTTTTTCTTTCTTTCTTTTCCCAAGTTCATTGGTATATCATTTCATCAATTTTTTTTACAATTTGTAAGGAAGAATGGTATCACTCTGGCTCCTAACTAGCCCAGCATGTTAAAAAAAAGAAACATTCTAGCATTTGAATAATACACCAGTCAACTTATTAAAAAAAAAACAATGGTGGTATAAAGTGAGGACAAATAGCAGGTGGTATTGTCTATTCTTGTTCCATAGATCTGATCAATGATCCATACTCACAATAACCTGGCACATGGTTATTTCCCAAATTAAGATGTTCAGAAACAGCTATATGGACTTGATAGGTGTCATCAAGCTGTGACAGTTAGAAAACAGCTTCAGTATGAGAATTGAAATTCCCAAAACTATATTTAATTCAACAGCGTTAGCTAAGGAAACAGATGCTCTGTATACCTTGTAGAACCCAAAACTATCCAATGGTAAGCCATTATATACAGACCCTTGACACTAGCATTTGCTAGCACAAGAATCCTAAATGAGGGGTGCAATCAAGAATCAGATGCTATGTATCATGGGCAGAACTTTAGGGACAGAAAGTCTTGTCCTAAATGCCCATGTCCTTTTGCCAATCTTCCCACCTCTCCAAAAAAATTAAAAAAAATAATAATCAGTTCCTTTCTGGAAAAAGAGAAGCAGTTTTTCTTCCCCGAAGAAAAAGAATGAAAAGGATTGCTTCCCTCACTGCTTCCTTCACATGGACAAATGCAACTTATTTCTCAACACACAAACAACTAGGTTGTTTATATTTCTTTACTTGTTTGTGGAAAGGGAATAGCATTAAGGAGTGGGAATGGGAAGGGTTTTTTTTTATAACCAAGTATGTATTTTGGAATATTGTTCAGACTGGTAATAGTACTTCCACTGTAGATGAATAAGAAAAATTATCATCAACAAGAGTAAGGCATGGCCAGACTTCTTCCTGCCTTTGTACAGGGCAAAAGTATATAAATTTAATGAATAAATAAGTAACATAGAATTCAGATGATTGGAAAGAGAATAGCATGAACATTCAGAAAAAAAACTTGATAATTCTTTTTGTGTGTGTGTGTGTGTGTATCAGAATTATAATGTACATTGTACCATAATATAATTTATTCGCAAAATAATTTTTAATATTTTTTATTTACCTTGATGCTTTCAATGCCCTGCATTAAATCATAAATTAGAAATAATCTAATATATATAGCTCTAAAATATGCTGCATTTAAGGCCATTTTATTTTTGCCCTCTAGATCCAGAGAAAAATGCCTATTTCTACTGTGAAGCAAATAACTATTCGGGGAACTTCAGATGCTTTTGGAAAGTGCATAGTCAAAATCCAAACCTAAAATTTTGGATTGGAGATGAAAATCAAATGAAGTAAGTCATTTAATGTATTATTATATTGCACATATAATTGTTAACTGCAGGTTAAAAGAAAGGTCAAGAATCGGGCAAGGATACATGGATTATATGCATCTTGCAAATATTATCAGATCAGAAAGCTGTTTGTGAAGGAGGGACAAGTGATGAAACCTGAACTGTGTCATTAACTCTGCCTCTTAAGTACTTTTATGTGATTTGCAGTGCCAAAACGACAGAGCAACAATGTCATAGTACAATTTTCATCCTTTTGAAACTTCATTAGAATTAGTAATAACAATAGCAATAGCACTTAGACTTATATACCGCTTTATAATGCTCTTTAAGCAGTTTACAGAGTTAGCATTTGCCCCCAATAATCTGGATCCTCATTTTATCTACCCTGGAAGAATGGAAGGATGAGTCAACTTTGAGCCTGTGGGATTCAAACTGCCAAATTGCAGGCAGCCAGTAGTCAGCAGATGTGGCCTGCACTACAGCACTCTTATGTGCTTTAGAATTGTCTCAATTAAGTTCAATAAAATCAAATTTGTTAATGAAGAAGAATACATAGTAAAGCATTGTATATGAAATGTTCTTTAGGAAATGACTGAGCCAATAATGCAATGGGCTTGTTATATTGTCAAAGCTAGAAAGCTAGGGCAAAATGAATGTTCATGATTTTTACAAGGTGTAGTTTTTATCTACTGTTAAAATTATCTAATCCATGAAAACTAATTGTAGGATAGAGCTATCAAATTATCTGATCCCATGAGAGAATTCAGGGTAACTAACAATACTTCTACTAACACTAATACAAGGGTAACCTTCTGGAACATATTTTCTGAAGTCTATATTTATTTATTTTCATTGCTGAAGTTTAAAATCTGATAATTAGTTAAGGTTTTTTTTAAAAAAAGAAGAGGTAGAAATCCTGACTCAGTTGGATCTTGGTTTTAAATGCAGGTCTGCATCAGGAAGAGTAATTTGTGACATTAATTCTGAGAAAACAAACACAGAATATTCAGCTTCCTGCAGAAGAGAAAATCCCTGTTCATATACTGAGGAGTATGAACAAATTGAATTGTCACTTCATGTTTGTTTGACTGATGTATTTGTCCATGAAAAACATAACAGAAGTTTCTTCATCAAGGACATCTGTAAGTCATGTAAAATACTTCATTTTGTCAATTCAACAGGCTGAGAGAACAAACAAAAAATAACAATTTCCATGTCCAGAAATAATTTCCCCTTTTGGCTGCAGAATATAATGTGGACAGTAGAGGGCAACATTAGCTTGCTTGTGAGTCTTTTCCCAATGAAAATTTGAGTGGCTTTTTTGAAATCAAAACAATTTGCAGGACAAGAATAAACAATGCACTTATCCAAATCAGGATTTTCTAATAGTAATCTCATTTCAGGGATAATGCCTGCCCATCAAGCTGACAATGTCTTTGATTTTTCATATAGTTCATAAAGCTGTGTTTGACTTCTATAACTTCATGATCACATTCAAATAGTTTCTTGACAACTCTCTGGAAGTGCTATTGCCTTTCTTTTCCTAATTGGCATTCTGATTAGTCTCCTATTGGGTACTAACCAGTTAGTTACTTAATTTTTTTACTATTTGCCAAGGTGAGCACAGACCACCTGGCTAATTTTCACAGAGATTTGACACCATTTACACTTATTATGATCAAAGAGCATAAATTTTTAAGCACAGTGTGTAATCTGGGTAAAGCCCCTGTCCCACTGCACTAACGGATGCAAAGAGGATGTAAAACATTAAAAAAAGCTTGCCATCCATTGGAAAAAACACGTAATGCAAAATGAATAACGTTAAGTACTCATTGCATACGTGTTTCAGTAACGACTACATATCTTCAAAGCATCCGTCATCTGAAAATTTCATCTCAGCAAGAGTTGTTGAGAGTCTAGCCATTTTGGATTGCACTAGTGGGATGAACTGATACTGTACACACTCACGTTACTCATGAGGCATCCACCGCATGTCTTGTAATATACGACGGGGCACATTCTAGAACGTTCTATTTGTTGTTTTATATATCACCGTTAGAACTGTCCAGCTGTATCCGCTCTCTGATTCCTCTGGGCATCCCTTCAAACTCACATCCGCTGCAGCTGGAAACGGAAAGAAGGAAAGAACAAAAGGACATGGAACGGCTACACACGTTAGGTGCCACGGGAAATAGGAAAGGATGCACAGTGAACGGTTGGGCATCAATATAATCACTAGGCTTCCTGATGAACATCCGTTTACATCCCCGCTACATACTACCCACGTCCATTTTTTCCATGTCTGTTTATGAAAATTTTCACCACTTTTATGGAGCGGATGACAACCAGATGGAGCCACCCCCGAAATTTTGCTCATCCACTGTGTCCTTTATGCATACGTTTTGTGTCTGTCGGCCAGTGGGACCTAGCCTTAAGCTCCCACCGAATGTACTATAACTCCCTTAATCTGATCATTAGCCATGCTGGTTGGTGCTTCTGGGAATTGTAGCCTAGAATGTTTAGAGGTCCACAAATGTGATAATTCTGATATAGGCTACCCAGATTATCATACAAAAACTATACTGTAGGCTTCAAGGAAACTTATATGTCAGCACAAGAAGAACTTTGACTTGGTAGTTTTCTCCCATAATAAAAGAGCATATAGCTAATATTCAATCACATTGCAGCCTTAAAAAATGTGAGCCTTCTGAGCTCATTAAAATTGACAGATATTAACAGTAAGTAATAATTTAAAAGTCTAACTAAAATAAATAGAATTACAAATAATATTCATTTACTTGTCTCATGCAGTAAAGCCGGATATTTCTCCGTGCCAGGTTACCAGAAATGGCACATTGATTTTGTTACATCCTGCAACCTGGAGCACCCCAGTTTCTTATTTTGGGCTTACTTACCAGATCAAAATGGTTTTCAATAATAATGAAGAGGTAAATTTTTTAAGCACATGTACTTTCTTTGAAGATATTTTAAGACACACAGCTGCAGAACTATGACAATAATGAGAACAGGAAGTAAGATAGTTGATGAACTAGAAGCAGACAATCTGGTGTAGGCAGTGCTGCTCTCCAACAGAAGTTTGGATACAAATCTCTGAAACATAGAATTTTAATCAAATTGATTGAAAATGAAGTAACTCAAAATCTGTGATGAGTATCAAGTTGTCTATTTCTATTTATCTTATATATTTTTGGTGAATTAATAGAAATAGAATACGTTATTGGCCTGGTGTTATCAGACACAGAAGCAGGGGTGGGATTCAGCTGATTCGGGCCAGTTTGGGTGAACCGGATGTTAAATTTACATCTGGTTCATCGAACCAGTAGTTGAACTGACCAGCTGGCCCATTCCACCCAACCCCGTTCCTTCCAGGAATCTCCATGTGGCCCATTTTGGATGCAGGTAAGTACAGGATCCACCTGGAGGCTCTGGGAAGGTGAAAAACAGCCCTCCCGGAAGTTCTGGAAGTCCAGAAGCAGGCCTGTTTTTGGTTTCTGGTGGGCCTCCGGAGCCCAGGGAGGCCATTTTTACCCACCCAAGGGAAGCTTCCGGACTCTGGGGAAGGAGAAAAATGGCCCTCCCGGAAGTTATGGTAGGGGCAGAGAACCAGTTGTTGGGATTTTTGAATCCCACCCGAGCATACAAGACACACAGTGTTATTAGACATATCTTCTCTGGTTCAAAAGCTTTCAGTGTGCATGCAAAGCAATAGAGTAATAATCATAATAATGATACATATAAGAGGGATAGTAAAAAAGATGAGAATAATAATTACAGCCATATAACATGGGTAAATATACTTAGGCTTAAGATAGTACTATGAGAATAAGCTGTTCAGCAGAATGATGGCACGAGGGAATTGTCTCAGTGTCTCATTATCTTGGCATACAATTGCCTATAGTAGCATTCCAAAATGTATTTTCTGGATTAAATCAAGGATCCAGATTTTTAGGAATGTTGCTTCCTGTTGCTTTCCTGTACAGATATATCTGGAACACTTGGGAGGCAGTGATCTTCTTTCATCTGCTCCATAGCAGAAGACATTAACTCTGAATAATGAAGATTGGGAAATGTCAATGATTCAGTTTCTAGTGCCTGATATAAATCTCATGAATTTTCAGCCAGTTCAGTTTTAGCACTTTTCATATATATATATAATGGGCATAATAAAAATCTTGAAAGATCATTTATAGGAAGCAGTGGTCTACAGAGTAAGGTATTGAACTGAGATCAAGGAGACCTAGGCTCAAATCCTCATGTGATCATAGAACCCACTAGGGTGAACCAGTCACATTTTCTCAACTGAACCTGATAGCAATAACATTTAGACTTATATACTGCTTCACAATGCTTTACAGACTTCTCTAAGTGGTTTATAAAGTCAGCATATTTCCCCCGACAATCTGGGTCCTTGTTTTACCCACCTCGGAAGAATGGAAGGCTGAATCAACCTTGAGCCTGGTGAAATTCGAACTGCCAAATTTCAAGAAGCTGGCAGTCAGCAGAAGTAGCCTGCAGTACTGCACTCTAACCACTGTAGCTCTAGGTTTGATAGATGAGGAGGCAATTATAATTGTCATTTTTTTTTACTCCTAAAACAAGGACAAGATTCACCACACAATCAGTGGTGGGATTCGATTTTTTTTTACTACCAGTTCTGGGGGCATGGGTTGGTGGGCATGGCAGGGGAAGGATACTGTACAGATGTTTGCCAGTTCTTTGAACTGTTCAAAATTTACGCTACTGGTTCTCCAGAACTGGTCAGAACCTGCTAAATACCACCCCTGCACATAATCAAAATTGAACTGAATTGACTTCAACATCCCCATCCTTGTCTATCTCAATTTAGGAGAATTAACACACCCTTTCTGGAAACTCTATGCCTTTTAGGCTTATGTGCTTGGTAAATGAACTTACAATGCATTAAATGGAATTTTATTCCATTTTATTATAAATTTAATTTTATTCTCAGATTTCTGAAGTTGATCCTTCATTATTACTTCAACATGGAGACATCATGACTATTACTAAGAAACTGTGTCGCTTTTCTGGTTACCGTTGCTTAATTCGATCCCGGGACCATTATAACAGCCATTCTGATTGGAGCAATTGGTCAAATTGCAGGTATGAATAAATAGAACTCATTTTTAGTGGTCAGCAGCATGGGTTTATATTGGATTTTTTTAACAGTCACTTTATATTATTTGTAAAACCTAACTATTTCTTTTAGGAAGAAAAAATATGTGTTGCACACAATAGATTATTCAAGATAAATCTTAGTATACAAATGTTCTGATTCCTAATTTATCTACTTGCACATATTAATTAATATTTTTTTAAAAACACCAATAATTTTTATTGATAGTTCTATGAGAATCAATGCAGCCACATGATGTTGCTATCGTTGTTCATAACATACGATAAACAAAATTGCTATTTTGCTAGTTGTGCCTAAGAAATCAGGAGCCAGAGTGGTTCAAATGAATATAGGTTTATTGCATGTTAGCACTCTTTACAAGAATCTGAACTAATAATGGTCAAAGTAAATTGGCGATACATAAGCATCAATGGAATTCAAGGGGGGCTGGACTTAGATCTCTTGTGGGAATGAAGGGACTCAAGACTGATGACACACTTGACCCCTCCCTTGGCCTCAACCTAGTCATCTCCTACAATCTGACTATATGCTGTTCCCCCACCGTCTCCGTCTGAAGTTTCATTTTTTCCCATAATTAATATATTCAGTCTACTAAAACTTTGGCTTTTATGCTTCATTTTCTGCAGAGTAGAAAATTTTGAGGAGTTACTAGCTTTCCTCCACTCTTTTAAAAAAATATTGAAAAAGAAAGTTAACACAACAGAGCTTCTCTGAAAGCTTAAATTAATTAACTTACATTGCTGAATGTTGAAAGTTGAATAAGATTGTGAAGCACAAACCATTTATTTCTTTGTCCTCTCTCTGGTCAAGCAGATTTTTCAGGCCACTGGATATTTCAAATATGTGGAAAAATGTTTAATTGTATCATGAGAGGGAGGGGGGAGGAGTGAATATTGCAACCAATAACAGTTCTGCAATACAATATTTAACTCCCCTGTTTTGTTTTTTTCTTCTTCCCATACTCTGTTCAAAAAGTAGAACCATGGGTGAAAGTCATGCCAGTGAACAGCCTTTGAGCTGATTGATTCTTTCCTCTTCCTATTAAATAAGGGTTAAGCAAAAGCAAGCTGAAGTAAGAAGTTATGCACAGTTCATTATTTCACTTTACTTTATTATCAAATTGCCAGTTCCAAATTATGGTCATTAGATGAGGATTTCCTGTGCTTTAATGAAAGCCAGTTTTGTGTCACGATTAAGGCACTTAACTAGACTCTGGACAACTTCAAGTCTTGCCTTAAACATAAAACCAGCTGGATGATTGTGTGCCAGTCAATCATTGTCAGCTCTAGGAAGTAGGCAATGGCAAACCACTTCTGAAATCTTACCAAGAAAACTGCAGGGACTAGTCCAGGCAATCACCAGAATCAACAATGCCTCCAAAACACCAGTCCCTCAAAAAGTATTTTCAAATAAAAATTGTGATATATATTGCAGACTACTACCCTTTCTATTCAAAAAGATTGGGGGAAAATTCATACAAGAAAGTGATTGTTTAGAGATAATATGAATAGAATAAAAAATTGAGCCAAATTCTCCAAGTGGACTTGCTAGAGATAACAACTCTCTGTCTAGAGATAAAACCTAGAGATATGGTGCTCAAGATGCAGTAATTTAAATTCCATTATTTCTCTTTCCATTTTACTTTAGTTACCGGATCAACTAGACATCCCACAAATCTCCTGTAGAATCAACCAGCTAATTGCATCCATGAGATGAGAAAGAAGTAAAAATGCAGGTGTCAGAACTGAAAATAACCACCTGCTGAAGTTTTGTTATACTTATTTATAGATTGTTGTAATTGTTATTATATATTTATACAGGACTTAATAAAATTGATGCTTTTAGAATTCCTATTTCCCTAAGAAAGGGGGAAATTGGACTGCAGGTCATGTCTTTTATATTCTATAATTGGTTAAATAAAGTAAATTGAAGACTTACTAGTAAAATTTTAAAAGCAAAAACATGATAGTTAAGAATGTAAGATCTGAGCTGATCACTGTTCTTGTGTTCTTAGATGTATATTTGTGGGAGAGTATATATATGTATATGTAGAAGTCTCCCCTCTATAATTTCAAAAGCTGAAGACAATCTGGGATGAACCTTGATTTACAAGCCTCCACTTATTGTATCAGTTTTCTTTATCTAGAAGCCTGTGCCCAATATTGGGTCAAAAGCTCAAAGAATTCCTCAAAGAGGATGAAAAAGTTCTAAGCCCATGCAATATAAATTGAGAATTTTGTTAAAATTCAATTTACTGGAATCTGTAGGAGAAAATTTTTAAAGAAAAAAAAGTTGTGATTTTATTTTTATTTAATATTATTTATAATATTTTAAAGTCCTGTGGTAATTGAGTTGATATATTTACTGTGTATTTATCTGAATTGGTGGTGGAAATTAAATTTGCCTCCCTCATTCTTGGTTTTCCATAAGTTTTAAACTGAATTACTTTATTACTTCATTGCTGAATTGTTTAGAGGAATCTGCAGAGGATGAATTGATACCATTGGTTTGTTATTGTTGTTATTGATGCTTTATTTTATCTTATTGTATTGTATTATTTAAAATATATATTATGAATATTTGACTATGCTTGATTGTATTTTACTGCATTTTAAATGCCATGTGGGTATAGTTAATCACTGAGAGTAATTACAACCATCACTTTGGGTAGTGATGTGGAAGGAAGGAAGGAAGGAAGTTTATAAAATGAAAAATACATAATATAATGGCACAATTAATAGTGGATCCCTCATAAAATGAATTAGTAATGCTATTTCATCAACAGCATTGTTATAATTAATTTACTGACATATTGATTTTCAGTTGTCATAGGCTCTGCAGTAAGATATTTATTTCTTATTCTCTGCAGTTCCATGCTCAAATTTTGTTGAATAGACTTTATATCAGGATTGTAAGATATTCATTATTGACATTTCAGCCTCTAAATTAAAACTGAAGAGGTGTGTCAACCCTTCCTTTACAGAACACCTAAAGAACAACTAGTGTATTGTATTTACAAACCACAAATGTAGCTGTAAAACAGAAATGTGATGCACAGTAAAAGTAGCCTTAAACAAAACATTTTCAATACTAGCACAGTTAACTGTTGCTATTTTGTAGGCATTATAAAAACGATGAATTACCCTATGGGACTTTGGAATCAGAGTCTTCTGTCCGATTCATGAAGCAGAGGCCTATAAAAGAATGTACACTGCTCCAAAAATAAAGGGAACACTTAAACAACACAATGTAACTCCAACTCAATTACACTTCTGTGAAATCAAACTGTCCTCCTAGATAGAAATACTGATTGACAATCAATTTCACATGCTGTTTTGCAAATGGAATAGACAACAGTTGGAAAGCATAGGCAGTTAGCAAGACATCCCCAATAAAGGAATCCAATGAATCCAATGGAGCACATCTGGGACATCATGTCTCGCTCCATCCACCAACACCACGCCGTACCACAGACTGTCCAGGAGTTGGGGGATGCTTTAGTCCAGGTGTGGGAGGAGATCCCTCAGGAGACCATCTCCCACCTCATCAGGAGCATGCCCAGGCATTTTAGGGAGTTCATACAGGCACGTGGAGGCCACACATTACTGAGCCTCATTTTGACTTGTTTTCAGGACATTACATCAAGGACATCAAGGACATTGGATCAGCCTGTAGTGTTTTTTTTTTCACTTTAATTTTGAGTGTAACTCCAAATCCAGACCTCCATGGGTTGCTAAATTTGATTTTCATTGATAATTTTTGTGTGATTTTGTTGTCAGCACATTCAACTATGTAATGAACAAAGTATTTAATAAGAATATTTCATTCATTCAGATCTAGGATGTCTTATTTTTTGTTCCCTTTATTTTTTTGAACAGTGTATTTGGGGCTCATTCTATATGCTTGGGTAGACTTTTCAAATCAATATATACCCAGTGGATTTTGTAATCAAGAGAAAAATCAGCAGAAAGGTAAAACTTAAACAGAAAAAAAACCTGACTGACAAACAGAGTCTCTTCCCACATGAAGAGACTTCATGAGTCTCTTGCTCACATGAAAGAGTCTGCCTCCCCTTTTAGGTGAGCCAGCAAAGACTGCTGGGGAAAAATCCACTTCAGCAAGTACCCCAGGGGCGGGATTCAATTTCTTTTACTCCTGGTTCTGTGGACATGGCTTTGTGGGTGTGGCAGGAGAAGAATACTGTAAAATCTCCAGTCAGAGGTGATATTTGCCGGTTCTTTGAACTATTCAAAATTTCCACTACTGGGTTCTCCAGAACTGGTCAGAATCTACTGAATACCACCTCTGCTTTTGACCATTCTAATGGCAAAACATGAAAATTATTACTATGCAATTGGTAGTTAGGCTGGTTCTAAATTACAAGAATCATTATCTCTTGCATTAAGATGCATTATGTGACTTTATTGTATTAAATATTCAATATTATACACACTTAGTAGAGTTGCTATAGGGCATTGCAGGCCAAAACAACTAGACACACAGACAAAGCTTTTTTCCCCTCAGGCCAGTTGTGGTATTCAAATGTTTTTACTACTGGTTCTGTGGGTGTAGCTTGGTGGTCATGGCAAGGGAAAGATACTGTAAAATCTCCATTCACTCCCCACTCCTGGGGGAAGGCTACTGCAAAATCCCATTCCCTCCCCACCCTACTAACCTGCTTTCCAGCTCCATTCTCCTGTTCAGGGCAACAAAAGGAGACTCAGCCAATCATCTGGGACTTGGGAGGCAAAAAGTATATGGGGGCGGGGCCAGTCCAAGGTGGTATTCGCTGATTCTCCGAACTACTCAAAATTTCCACTCCCAGTTCTCCAGAACTGGCCAGAACCTGCTGAATACCACCTCTGCCTCAGATGAATACCATTACTCTGCTGAACACGTAATTCTCAAAGTGCTGTCTAATGGCTATGTATATTTATCCAAGTATTATGCCTGTAGCATTTTTACTTATTCTTAATGTTATGTTTGGCTGAGCTGAGCGGGAACTGAAGTCCATTCTCATTGGCTGAGTGGTCTGACAGCGAGCCATATTCATCTCTATCCATACTGTCCTGGGGCACCCTAAAGAGACTGATTCAGGCCATCTCAAAGAAATGGCTCCAACCTTGCAATCTGTCTCTTAAAGATTACCAGGGACGTAACATATCAGTTATAGGAACAGGCAAGTTTGCAATTAAATTTCAGGACTTCAAGGGACAATTACCGCTTATTATTGTAGAAGGCATCTTACCTAGCTTAATGGGGTTGGACTGGTTTGACGCGTTAGGGCTTAAAGTGACATATATACATTGCACTCAAAATCAAGATATTGAGACACTGTTAGCTGAATTTAAGGACATTTTCAACAACCAGTTAGGCCATTATATAGGCACCCCAATTTCTTTTGCACTAGACCCAGCAGTAACTCCTATCAGATTAAAACTCTGACGTGTCCCTTTTGCATTAAAATCAAAAGTGGATGCAGAAATTGATAAGTTGATCTCCCAAGGGGTCCTAGAGCATGTAGATTATGCAATATGGGAAACCCCTATAGTGACCCCTCTTAAACATGATAGCTCTATCAGATTATGCACAGACTATAAGAGCATATTAAATAAGGCTTTGCGCACTAATCTTATCCTGTGCCTGTAATTCAACATCTCCTCCATTCAATGGAAAAGGGCACCATATTTGGTAAGCTTGACATGGCCAAAGCATATCCACAGCTGCCTGTCACTGAAACAACTGCTCTGGCCCAAACCATTGTAACACATAGGGGACTGTTTAAGAGCAAACATTTGCAGTTTGGGGTATCTATGGCTCCTGGTATATTCCAGTGTCTTATGGAACTATTGCTGCAAGGTATCCCTGGCATTAAAACCATGTTTTGATGATGTCATCATTTCAGCACAAAACATGCAAGACCTCCTGCAACACCTCAGATAAGTCCTCACTTGCTTCCAGTCCTCAGGACTCAACTTAAAAAGAGATAAATGCAAATTTGGTGTTTCCCAAGTGGACTTCCTGGGCTACTGCATTGATGCCCAAGGGATTCACCCTACAGACTCTAAAGTTACAGCCATAAAAAAAGCACCTGTTCCTACCAACAAAAAGGAGCTGCAGACCTTTTTAGGTCTCCTACATTTCTATGCCTCATTTCTTCTGCACAAAGCTTCTATTGCAGAACCACTTCACAGATTATCAGACTCTCAAGCTCAATGGTCATGGGGCAAATCACAACAGGATTCTTTTGATGCTATCAAAGTGATGCTTTCTTCTGACAGCGTATTGATGCAATTTAATAACCAATTGCTTTTGATCCTATGTTGTGATGCATCTCCTTGTGGTATAAGTTCTGTCTTAGCTCACACATTGCCAAGTGAAGTGGAAGCCCCTATAGCTTATTATATAAGGACTATGTCAGCAACAGAAAGAAATTACTCTCAAATTGATAAGGAGGCTTTGGCAGCTGTTGCCTCTGTTAAACAATTCCATGAATTCTTCTATGGCCATCACTTCCATTTAATAATGGACCACAAACCTCTCCTGGGTATTCTGGCTGGTGACTGACAAATTTTGTCCCCTAGGATGACCCGTTGGGCATTATTCTTGGCTGCATACTCCTATACCTTGCAATACAGGACCGGAAAGCCCCTTGGACATGCGGGCACATTGAGCCGTTGCCAGACAAAATTATAGACCCTGCCCCTTCATCTTCTATATTACTAATTGATGATAATCAATTACCTATTATGGCTGCAGATGTTGCGAAAGCCTCCTCTAATGATATAATTCTCTTATAGTTATTAGACTAGGTGATAAAGGGGTGGCCAGAGTGGGCTGTAGATGCTCCATTTATGCCATTCAGAGCAAAGCAACATGAATTATCCACCCAATAGGGCTGCCTACTGTGGGGAGGTAGAGTAGTAGTTCCCAATATCCTCAGACCTAAGATTTTAAACAGCTTTCATGAGGACCATCCAGGAATAGCCCATATGAAGTCTTTAGCTCAGAGCTATGTTTGTTGGCCTAGCATAGACTCTGATATTACCACAAGAGTTAGGGCGTATCATACATGCCAAACGTTTACAGTGGCACCTCCAGCCACTACTTCTTTGTCTGCTAAGTCGCCATGGGTAAGGTTCCATATTGACCTGGCTGGGCCATTTCAGGGTCGCACCTTCCTTATCATTGTGGACTCATATTCGAAGTGGGTAGAGTTGGTCCTTATGAAGTCTCCCACATCAGAGATGATCATCAATGTGTTAGATCGCCTTTTTGCAACCCATGGTTTTCCTAACATCCTAGTGTCGGATAACGGTCCACAGTTTACAACAGTGAACTTCGAATTGTTCTTGGCACGCTGGGGCATAAGGCACACCTTTGTCTCCCCTTATCACCCAGCCTCTAATGGTCAAGCAGAGAAGGCTGTGAGGACCACCAAGGAAGTGCTGGGGTGATTAGAGGGTGAGGACTGGCACTCTAAGTTGGCAAAGTACCTGCTAATGCAACACGTTACTGCCAGCACAGTGACCAATCATTCCCTAGCAGAGTTATTAATGGGCCAAAAGTTAAGGAACCATATGGAGAGACTACACCCCAGTTATGCTCCAAATGTTCCCTTAAATTCTTTTAGTGGCATTAGAGTTTTCCAAGTTGGGGGTCTGGTTTATGCACAGAATTTTGTGGGTAATCCATTGTGGCTGCCAGGGAAAATAGAGGCAGTTACTGGCCCAAACTCTTATAAAATAAATCTGTTGGATGGCCGAGTTTGGCACCGACATGTAGACCATGTAAAGGGGTGTTGGGCTGAGATCTCAGAGGACCCGTCTGATAGCAAGCTGGCCAGCATATGGTAACATGAACTTGGAGTGGCCGACATGCCAAGGAGCGAAGACCTACCTTTAGAAGTTCCTCCATCTGAGTCCAAATCAGCTGAGGAGAGGGGTCCAGCAATGTATCCATCGTCGTCTGTTGACCCTGCAGGCAATCATTCTCCATTGACTGGGCAAGCCAAGTAGAGTAGGTCCAGCTGGACCAGACAATGCCCCGCCTATCTGAATGATTATGAATGAGCTTGACTGGTGGGAAGGGGTGTTACATTCAGCTGAGCTGAGTGGGAACTGAAGTCCATTCTCATTGGCTGAGCAGTCTGATCGTGAGCCATATAAAAGCGAGCTGTCAGACCATGCTTGTGCCTGTCAACCGACTTGCAACAGTAACGGCTATTGTGGTTACCGCAGTTACAGTTACTCTTACAGTTAAAGGTTACAGTTACTAATTACTAGTTAATAAAGGTTGACTTAGCATAATCGTGGATGTCGTTTGTGCCTCGCAAAACTTATTATTCTCCTTCTTACTCCCTCTCTTATTATTACTGTTATCGTGATTATATGGTGATAATCATCATTATTCCTTAAGTGTCCAATCATACTTGGCCAAATAAAATATTCTATTCAATTCATTAAATATGCCAAATAGAATTAAAGTCAGAGGCAGATTTTTTTCTTGTTTCCCTCCCCAAAAGCTAGGTGTGTCTTATACTTCAGAGCATCTTATAGTCCAAAAAATATGGTAAGTCTTCATTTACCATGCTTAACAGAACAGGAGAAGGGCTCCTTATGTGTGCAATTTTCCCTCAGCTCCTTAAACTGTTATGTGTTTCAGCATTTTTGTGTTTTTCATTGCTTGCTTAAGCCAAAGTCAGCATTGTATAGTAGGTATGATTTATATTGACTGTTTCCTAGTATGATTTGATTGTTGATTGTACCCTCTGACTATCATTAAGTGGTGTATGTTATGATTCTTGATTCTTAACAAATGTATGTTGTCTTTATGTATACTGAGAGTATTTACACCAAGATAAATTCCTTGTGTGTCCAATCACACTTGGCCAATAAAGTATTCTATTTTATTCTATTCTATTCTATTCTATTCTATTCTATTCTATTCTATTCTGTCTTGCCATTGCCAATATCTTCTGTCTCTTTTCTGTAGTGCAGGAGTCAATAGGCAGAACTGATGCATGTGGTTCTCTCAGGCTCAGCCTCCTGTCCTCACTACACTCCATATTTGGCGCTCCATATTCACAGTACTCTGATGGGGACACCAAATATAAGGAGGCATTCTGATGGGGATGGGATGTACTAATATAAATATTAAACCACTTGGTGCATAATATTTTTTTTCTTCTTTTCCTCCTCTAAACCTAGGTGCATCATATGGCCAGGTGCATCTTATAGTGCGAAAAATACAGGTAATTAAAATAATTCAATGTTTAAATTAAATACATAAATAATTTAAACAAAGTCATGGAAATCATTTCATCATATTGTATACCTGCAGTTTAAGGCCAGCAGGCAGATGGATCTTGTCCAGGTCGAGAATGACAAAAATGATACTAAAATGTAGAAAAGCAAACAGTAACCATTTTGTAACTCTTTGCAGGAGAGAAAGTATACTTACTGGGGCTATCCCAAAAGGAATTACATGTTAATAATTTGCACCTATTAGAATAATACTATACATTCTAATTTCTGATTATTATTTAGCAAAACTAATTAATCCCACTGCACAAAAGTGTGTGAAATCTAAAGCCCTGATTTCAAAATGCAACCTCAATTGTGTCCCTGAACATTTGTAAGAAAAGGCATGTTGATGTATAAGATCTTTTACATAGAAAGTTGTCCATAATACAAAAGAGACTCTTTAGAGGAAAGTGTATTTCTTCTCCTAGAAGTCTTAACTAAAATGCTGGGTCCCCAAGATACATGTTCCAAAAGTAAAGCAGTGAATGAATAGTACCAGAAGTACAAAGTTATTTGCCACTTTCATATTCTTCTTTATGGAATGGTTTTGTCTATCAAATCCTTTATGCTGGTGTTTGAACTCTGATTACTCCAGATGCAACCATTTATGGGGAGTGATAAAGATTTAAACTGGGACTAAGGAGGCTCAGGCTGAAGTCCTCCTTCAGGCATAGAGTTCACAGGGTTGCTCCACTGATAATCCAAGCAAAGAAGTGCATTTCATTGGTGAGATCCCAGAGGAAGAATAAATATATGTAAGAATAAAACATGCGCTGCCTAGTATAGTCAATAGTGGGACATGAAACTTCAGATCTTATTTCCTTATTTATGTGTGTGTTTGATAACTGCTATTTATTTATTTACTTCCTACTTGATTTGGAATTAAAAATGAGATGGGCAATTGTCAAAGCACCTTGTGCCAAATCTGCCCACTTTCCAAATTTTCAAAGTAAAGCCAAGGGAGACTTTATAATATCCTTTTGAATGAAACATATAAGCCCTGCTGCATCTTTTGAATTCTACTAACAATCTTTCATATATTGCAAAATGTTTTATGTAAACATTTTATGTAAACATACTAAACCGTATGAATTTCAAAACGGAGCATTCCACATCAATGAAATAAAATCTTCTGACGCTTTCTAACATATTTTTTCCATGCTAAGAATTCATTTTCTGAAAATGACTAATGATGCTAACCAATCATCATTAGATATCATTAGATTCAAGCTAGAAAGTACTATGTCACTACCATATCATTTGTTTCACCATAACTCAATAAAGATTTTAACTAGCACTCTCTTTCGAAGTCAGAAATACTGTAGAAAAGAATACAAAATCCTGGAGAAACTAGATGTTCTGGGTGAGCCAGTTTATAAAGTATAGCAGAGATTGACATAAGGGTGGGAGGGGGAGTTTGAGGATTAAAGAACTATATCAATAAAATAAAAAATACTTTTTCAAAAAGAAAAACCCTCAAAGAGCAGACTAGTTCTTTTCCTGCAATCAGTTTTCTATGTGTCTATATGCAATAAAAGGGAGGATAGAGTGAAATATATCTTGATTATCCACATCTGGAACTAAGATTCTTTTCTGGACTCTAAGCAGATATTTTTAGGATGCTTTAATTCCACAGATATCAAATTCTTGTGGGCCAAAAAAGAGCAGAATAATTTCCATGAACAATTCCAAGGATATTCTCTGGAAATAATTTATGAATTACATGCATAGCAAGCATTCTGCTAAGTTTTCTGGATGTTAAATCAAACATAGTCTGACTTATGAAGAAGTACAGATCTCGTCAGAACTTGGGGCCACTTAATTTCTGATCCCAATCATGTACTTATTTCTCAGTGGCTTATATAACATTTTTTGATTAATAAACTTGAGTGAGAAAGGAACATTCTCTCATTCTTCTAATCAGAATTAGGTTTATAAGGTCAATGTCAATAATAAATGAGGAAGTGATTTTAAAAGAGCAAGAATTTGTGCATAGTTATATGCCTGCATCTAGGTTGTTCAGTAAAAGGCTAGCTATTGGGGAAAGACAAAGCATTTCCCAATTATGCATGGCTATGTATCAACTGAAAGTTGCATTACAGCTGGAGTTTCTCACAACAAAAAAAGTCATTTATATCCCAGTTGGATGGAAGGAAGCCTTTTACTTCATTCTAGATACTGGGGATGTTGAGAGAGACAGCGTAGCATAACAATATATATTCAGATTTAGGGGCATGAAAATCTTGGAGAGGTAATCTAATACATTGGCCTGGTTTATAACTAACAGTGGAATAAAATTTCACTAGGAAAGAAAAAAGCAACAGACTAGTCTTCCTGGGATTTTCTCATCAGCAGAGGCAATGAAAGCAAATTAGAAACACAAGTCTGTCATAAAACCATCCACACCAGCCAGGTGCTCCACTACCAAAGTAAAAACCCAATCTTCCTTAAAAAAAGCTTTGTTTGACTGCTATTTAGATGAACGCAAACTCAACACAGCAACCCTGATCAGAAAAGGGAAACAGATCATCTATACAACCTCTTCTAACAAAATGAATATCCACTTGTCTTCATCAAAACCCAATATAGCACAATCAGCACAAGATGTGAAAAAAGAACACCTTCATACATCTAAAAACCTCTCAGAAAAGCTATAAAAGTTATTCTTTTGCATCCATGCACATGTACAGATAACCTGGAAAAATCTCTCAAAGCAGCCACACCAAGACATTCAAAAATCACAGCTGCCTCAACTCTTCAAGGAAATATTTGAATGCTTTGTACATGCTTGTGATTAGCAGAAACCTGTTTGAATAACTATTTGTAAAGTTACGGTTCTAATTTATAAAATAATTCATTCTAAAATGATCCCTTTCGCTAGCAAATTACTAATCTCTTTTGTGAAGCACTGCATACATGAAACATTTGCCAGAGGGGAGAGGATGGGAATGGCAACAGGATCATTCTGCCTATGACATAAAATGTCCTTTCAGTTTGCAAAGCAGTTTACAAATCATTGCCTTGAATACAGACCATATCATATCAAAAATATTGCAGGGAGGCAAAAGAATTTGAAAAAGAATCTTGCTTATCTAACTTCTTTAATAAAACTGCCCAAATTGTTTAACTTGCCTGAAAATGCCTTGTTTCATTTTGCTAATTAAAAAAAATTGAGAAAATTCACAAGTTTGCTCTGTACACTGCCCCTTGGATCAACTCCCAAATTCCCAAAAGACCTTGACACTGTATACAATAAAGTGAATTTAATCCTAATAGTAATAACTATTCTATTATTCCATATAACTTTATTGCATTCTTCTATATAATTTGAGGAAGTAATCTGATACCAGAAACTAAGGCACATTTATCTTCCATCTATCAATAACATGAAGAGAAACAATCAAATGATTGCCTTCAGTTGTGCAACGTACAAAAAGGTCACCCTTCTAACATGAGGAAATCTTTTCAGGATGATAATTATCCAGGATAACTGTACAGTAACGAGCTTATGAAAATGTACTATCTCCATTAAAAAAGTGGTTAAGCAAGTCAATGGTTATGGTTTTATTTGTTTGAAAATATAATTCCTTTCTAGTGTGAGGGTTGAGAAAAAATTTTTAAGAAAAAAAAGGTTATAGGTTACTTTAAAAATGTAAGTTACATTATAATTCTCACTGGGAGAAAGGAGTTTTCTTTGTCAATTCTTCCAATCTAAGATAACAAATAGCCTTTGGACATGGTTACCTTATCACAATCCAACATGAACCAATATAAGCCACAAAATGCACTAGGTGACATTTCAGGGTGACAATTCATATTCTGAGTTTAGGGACAAGGGACAATGGAACTCTGCACCAGCAAGGCAGTACATGCCTTTTTGATATTTTTTTGCTGCTTCTCAGGTGAGTACTCCAGGCTTATAGACTGATAATCATGCCACCATGTGAGTCCTAAGAACAGATACTTGAAGATGGTGGTGGTGGTGGTGATTTTCCAAGAACTCAAAACAAGTCAATGGGAAGTCATATTCTCTTGTGTATAGGTAGGTTTGTGTGTATGTAGGGAGATTAAAGCTATAACTTAGATAGAGGCAGATGACCTAGACAATATAGATCAGGGCTGTCAAACTCACAGCCCGTGGGCCGGATACATCATGTGTCAACCACACCCATGCCCAGTTTAGTGAAAGGGGGGAAAGTAGTCATATATCATGTGATGCAGCCATGATGATGCAAGTTTGACACCCCTGATATATAGGATCTAGATGAACTATTCTATACAATATAGATGATATAGATACAGGCTGTCAATAATCTGTAAATGAATGTGAAAGGACAATCTGGCACATATGTGGCATGAACATTTAACTTATCAGCAATTCCTTAAAGAAACAGTTTCTTTTGGGCTCCATAGTAGTTCATGTTCCAATGAAAAGTGACATTTGACTTCGAAGAAATGACATCAGGGGAAAGATGGAGACATAGACTAGTGGAAATCAAATTACTAGAAGACTCAGGTTCATCTCCAAGTATGTCCATCTTATAGATATCAAATTTACAAATGTAAACCCAATCACAGCACAATCACTTTGGACTAGATGGGCAAAAGACTATCATGGGCTACCATAAGAAAGTTTCCTTTGTTCCTAATCTCTTCAATTGGAATTCACTTGCCTTTCTCTGAACAAAGGAAAAATAACAATAGCTATCTTTTCTAAACTTGATGAACTAAAATTAATAAATGGAGGGTAAGTTTTTGTTATGGTTCAAATTTCCTGTAAATTTGAATAGATGCATTTCTTTTCATGAGATAATGCCTTCTGGCGTCTAAAGTGTATAACGCTATATTTTCATTTCAGGAACTGCTAGTAAAAATGGAGAAGAGGTTAGTAACAGCATTTTTTTTTATTCACATGGGCCTAAACCATGTTTGGAAAAAATTTCAAGACAAATTAAGCTAGGTCAGCTTTCTTGGGCACAATGACATTTTCTACACCACTCTTCAATCTCAGCAATTTTAAAATGTTTGGAGTTCAATTCAGAATTTGTGATCATTGCTTATAAAAATTGTAGCAGCCACACATGGAGAACTATACTGCAACTCAGTTGCCCATCACCCTTATTGACATTTCCCAGTCCTTTCTTTTCCTCAATGCTCAAATGTGCAAGGGAACACTGATATTTTAAGGCTTTACTCAAAGCCAACAGAATTGGAACCAAGAAAATATCTGGAGGGTTGCTATTTCCACAGGGCAGATGGGAAGGCACCAGACAAATTTAATGATCAAGGGTTTTCCAAACAATATGGATTTTCAGAAGATGATCTGATACTTGTCCTTTCCTAGGGCCAACAAGCAGACATCTGCAGCTCTCCACAACTCTTATCCGGTTGCCCCAGGATCTACAATCCTCTCTGTGGAACCGATAATGTGACTTATCCAAACATATGTCAATTCTGCAAAGCCAGGAGGTGAGTCGCTGTCCTACCTTGGAATTTAATGTCACATCATCTCAAGCAAGTGATAGCACATAGGCCAACTACTGCATTCCCCTGCTGCCCAAATCCCAGGGCACTCTGTCTCAGATACAGGTTGCCCAACTTCTCACCTTTCCTTCTTTCCGGTTTCTAAAGGGAAAGCGGAGGAAATCTTCAGATACTGCACAAAGGAGAGTGNAAAGCGGAGGAAATCTTCAGATACTGCACAAAGGAGAGTGCAAAGCCAAGGTAAAACACATTGGAAAAACAACTTGTTTCACATTTCTTCCTTCTCGGGTTTTCCCAGAACTTGACGTGGCTCTTAAAACTGGAGGCACAGGGAGGTAGGGAAGTAATTCACTATATTCCCAATTCAGAACTTCTCTCTCAATTCTTGATTGTGCCAAGGATTGGTCTCCTTTCCACTTGCAAAAGAATGCTGGAATAAACCTCTGTCCTTCTTTTCACAGGATGAGTGCAGCGAGGTCACTGCGCAACTCAGACGCCTTACCCACCAATGCACGTTGGAGTCAGCTCCTGTCTGTGGCAGTGATGGAGTCACTTATCCTAATAAATGTGTTTTCTGCATCGCCGAAAGGTTAGCTCTTGAGATTTGTGTCTACTTGGATGAGAATGTTCCCTCTGGGGGCTCATGCTGCCCAGAGAAATGGGTTCCCAACACAAGTCCAGTTGACTGAAAGAATTCTAGTGAGTTCACTGTGAAGTCCGTTCTGTTGAGACCTTTAGAGATCCTTTCACATAACTTCCACTACTTCTCCCGGCTTTGGCTATTGCATGTCTGACATGAATCTGAGGCCAAATTCTTTTTTTCTTCAGGTTGAGTGGAAACCATATCACAATCATCCACCAGGGGCAATGTGAAAAAGAGGTAAGGACCTTGCTTAGAAAAATCATTGCAGCCATATGTTGCGAAGTGTGCTGGAACTGAGTTGCCCATCTCCCTTCTTGGCATTTCCCACTCCTTTGTTTTCCTCAGTGCTCAAATGTGCAGGGGAACACCCATTATTTAATGCTTTACTTAAAGCCAACAGAATTTGAACCATGAAAATCACCATCTCTCAATGCCAGGACATAGACAATGGGAAACTATTTCTGAAAAAGCTGCCAAGGATATTTCAGGGAATAGACCAGTTATTTCTGTGATGTAATGGCACACAAACATATACATGCAATGTGGCTTACATGAGGGTCTCATTTTATTCTCACAGCAGCAACTTTTGAAAAAAGGCTGGGCAGGGAGTAATGACGATTGACTCCAAACAACTCATGACTTTCCATAACTAAAGGTTAACTAGAAACTTTCAAATTCCAGCCTGACCCATTAATCAGGGTTTAAACAATTACCAATCTAGCATGCACAAATCAGTCTAAATTTGGTCTTAGGCAGTGGTGGGATTCAATTTTTTTTTTACTTCCGGTTCTGTGGGCGTGGCTTGGTGGGCATGTCAGGGGAAGGATACTGTAAAACCTCCAATCAGAGGTGGTATTTGCTGGTTCTCCAAACTACTCAAAATTTCTGCTACCAATTCTCCAGAACTGGTCAGAACCTGCTGAATACAACCTCTGGTCTTAGCCAATGCCATGGCATTCTGACATTCCATGAGTCATTTTGAATTTAGTATTATCTAGATTCCTTCAAGTCCACACAGAAAGAGAACACTTATTTCATAGCAAGAGAAATGGTGCACAATTCTTACATACAATTTAGTTCTTTGTCTTTTTTCCAATTCAAACTAATTATTACTTGAGTCTTAAGACTGTGCATTTCATTTCACTAGGTAATATCGGATACATTATACTCAACCACCAATTATTTCTTTAATGGTGTAGGAGAGAGGAGGGGTCACTTGTGTCCTACTTTTCAGCTCTCTTCTGCTACTGTTCCTAAAGGGTTAAATCTGAAAGACCACTCCTTTGGAAATCTTCATGCTAATTAGTCACCATGTTGTTTCAGGAAAGTTCTGTTCACTTGGATAGATATAGATGGGCATGTTGTTCATGTCTTTGTCCTTATTTTATCTGGCCTTTTGTCTGGTTTTTGCCAGTTTATTGTTTTGATGTTTGCTGAGATTTAATCAAGAAACATCAAACCACATTTTTGCCAGCTGTATCAAGTGCCATGTGTGCTTGCTCTGATCTGAATACAAGGATTAATTGGTATTATGCTGGCTATATGCTAAACTGGAAATTACCCTATAGAGGTGAAACTTTTCTGTGACCATTTGATACAGGTAGTCCTCTAGTTATGACTAATTGTTTAATGACTGTTTGGAGTCATAACAGATTACTTCTTACAACTCATCCTTAATGTTTTGACTAATACCACCCCTCCTGTGATCACGATTGTATTTTGGGAACTTGACAACTGTTTCTGCAGTCACACAACCATATTAGCGATTGTACATGCTTAATAAGAGTGTGGTTTGCTTAATGATTCATTTAATGGCCACAGTGAGTCACTTGATAACCATCATAAGAATGGTTGTAAAATAGAATCTAGTCATGTATGCCTCAACTTATGACTGCAACAATTTACAACCATAACTGCAAGCTCCATTGTGTTTGTAAGTCAAGGACTACCTGCCTAAGTTTATATTTCAAATAAAAGTAACTTCAAGCTTCAGAATTTGTCACCATTAACACTTTGTAACCTCAGCAGCAAAGAGATAGAATTAAAATTATGCAGCTTATAAGTGGAAAAGTTTGACAAGACTGAAGATAAAAATAAAGAATAGGATGAATTGAAAACATTAGAAGCCAAGAAAGAGAGGTTAATAGAGCAATCCTCAAACTGGATTGTTGCATATTTAAAGTATTACAATATGCTAATTATAATAATAATAAATGTTAAGAGTGGTTCAACATACAATTTTAGTCTCTATGGGACAAGAGATAGGGTTGGAACTAACAGAAAGAATTTTCATTCCCTCAGAATTTACTCTGCAGTGAGGTTAGGCATCCTAATGTCTTCCTGATTTTTGAAGAATGGCCTTCCACCAATCCAAATATAATGAGAAATGAGAAAAGTTTGTGGGAGTTGCAGTTCCAAATATCTGGTTCCTCCTCCTTATTCTGAACCCAGGCCCCAAATTCTGTTCCTGGTTTCTTCAAATGAGTCAAGGAAAACTCCTGCTGAAAACATTGAAGAAATTCAGTATCAGCATCTAAGATTTTTATGTTTCTTCATCATCTTCTTCTTCACAGATTTGAAGCTGGGAAGGAAGATACATTTTTGAGGAAGGAGGCTTTGCTTTCAAGGGACAATTGCAGTTGTGGGAGAGGGTGATTGTTGCTGTATTTGGCAGATGGAGCAAGAATTAATTTTGCCTCATCACCCTTACCATTGTACTCCATATTTTGATACCCTGCAATATCCCTATATAGTACATTTTGTAATAGATACAGCTTCTAAATCCCAAGGGAGGAATAACTGATCTTCATAACCTGTCAGCAATTCCTTGCATTACATTAATAAAGAACCATCAGTGTTTATATATTCCCATAGTTTGTAATGAGTTACCACGATATAAAGTCAAGTTTTATTTAAATATCAAACAGTTCAGTTAAAAGTGACCCATTTACCAGAAAATTGACCCATTTGCAAAAAAAGATAAAATATCTTTTTCCATCTGTTTTTTGTTTTGTTTTATTTGTGTGGAACTAACAATATATGTTTGAAAATCTTATGACGAAGCTCTGCTCTTGCCAAAATAATCTGTGCAATTATAGAAAAAACAACAACACAATACTTATTCTTCATTCAATTGTTTAGCTTCTGAAGCTGACTGCCAATTATGATTGAAGGTTAAACACAGAGAGTTTTCCCAAATCCCTAATAAGCTGCACAAAGGAGTTTAATCTAAGCTGTGACACCAATGGTTTGACGTACAACAATAAATTCAGGTGTTGTTTAGCAAAACACTTAAAGGACAGTTCATAGAGTTTATGGCCAGCTATTAGATAATTTGGAATAAGTTCTGAGGAAATCTGTCACCATACATGTATTGGTAGGCTTAATCCAAACCCTTGCAAGTGTCCTCGGCCTGATCTATGAGTCCTGGTCTTCTAGCTACTGAGAACCTTACTGCGTCAGCCACAGTCCCTCCCGTTCCTTCAACTTGCCAACAACAACATACAAAACCCAAGACTCTAGCCAGCATTATAAACCTGTAGAACTTCCTCTTCACTTTGTTTCTTTCTGCAGCAAAGAAAAATTGCACGAGCAGCTCCTATGGCTGTTGAATAAGGACTCTGATTAGATTGATCTGAAAGGACATAGGGATGGAACCAAAGCACCTAGAACTTTCATTTATGGAGTGAGGGGGAACAAATAATGAGGAGAGATGACATGGGAATTTCCTATTAGAATCCATCAGTATATCTTTGGTGCCCAATCTCCAAAGGAAATCCTGCCACAATGTGCATGTTTATTTCCTTATGAAGGTGAATGTGAGCAGAAGGTAAAAATGATGAGCTTCTCATGCTATATGAAGTTCTATTAAATAATGCTTCACAATACCTTTTACCTCAACCAGATTCTGTTGTTAACCAATTCTTTAAAGATGTTCAGTGAAATATATTCCACAACTTTTAAATATATTCTGAAGAAGTTAATTCAGATTTATGCAATGGAAGCTTTCAACTTACAGTGCTCTTCAGCTATTTTCTTACATTCAGAGACTCTTGGATAAAATGAATTATCCATTATTTTAATCAAACATTAGGTTGAAACAGCCTTTCTTTTAATGGGACATACTTTCAGAGGAGGTAGATTCTGCTGATGTACTTAATGACTTTTAAAACAATATATATATATTATGCTATCCTTCTACTTGATCAAAGTTGATTTTCCTTGCCTAATTCATAAATGGTTTTTATGAATCAAGAAAATATACAAGAATATGCTTCCAATTATATTTACATCTGTGGAATTAGCTTGTGGCTAGTGGATGGCTTTCATTCATTACATTGTATTAAATTTAATAAATACAGTGAGAGAACTCATTAAGACATGATGCAATGTTGTCACTGCATTCATCATGGACCTAATCTTAAAGTATTTTGTAAACATATACCTGAATTAAAAATTACGGCCAAATGGAAATAAGATTTTACTTCTGCCCCTCTGATAGGCGTTCAGTTGAGTATCATGTGTAAAAGGATATTGGACTGGAGAGGCCTTTAATATGAACCAGCAAAAGTTTTATTACAAGTTTGCAGTATAATATATATATATTGTTTGATCTGGTTCTGCTTTACGCAGAAATGTTTTCAAAATGGTGGAGTCATTCATGGTGATTGGTGGTTGGCCTCAAAAGCTTCTATCTTGATCCACATTAACCATCAAACAGATTATTTAATTAAATTATGGTCTGTGTTCCAAATATAATATTGGATTTTACAAATTCTATTTTATGATTCTAGCACATTAAAATTAATTTCACTGCACAATAATGCTTTATTCATTATTTTATTTATCCAGCACACCGACCAGAAACTAAAAGACATAGAGGAAAGATCTTGATATGAACACGCTTCTAAAAGAGGTATTTATGAAAAAGCTAACTATACAGCCTGCCCTTTATGGTTCTGACTGTAAAGCTAAGCCTAGAAAAACTATCCCCAATACTAATTCTGTAGAGAAGCACAAAAATAAATCAATTCAACATCTGTGTTTCATATCTTTATTGTAACAATTTCCCTTTTTATCAATTAGTTTGGGAACACATAGGTAATCCTATTAACTTTAGAGTTCTGTAAACTGGAAACATCCTAAGGCCTTCAAACTTATGTTGTGACAGAGAGACTGTCAGTGGTGGGATTCAATTTTTTTATACTACTGGTTCTGTGGGTGTGGCTTGGTGGGTGTGGCAGGGGAGGGATACTGTAAAATTTCCAGTCAGAGGTGGTATTTGCTGGTTCTCTGAACTACTCAAAATTTCTGCTACCAGTTCCCTAGAACTGGTCAGAACCTGCTGAATACCACCTCTGGAGACTGTCCTTCAGTTGAACAAATTATGAAATGAGAGCAATTTTGATCCTTTGATGGACCCACAGCTGAGGGCAATTGAAGTCTTACATTGGGTCCTTTCCTTGTAGGCCCAACTTTATGCAAGTATCTAAGATATACTATACTTAAAACTTGGGCAGAATCTGCCCAGTGCTTGGGAAAAAAAACTTTTATAATCTAAATATTTGCACATAAAATATTGTTGTTCCATAAAATATTGTACAATTCTTTCATTGTAGTCATGCCTATGTAACTAGTAAAGATGCTATCAGATGGATCTCAGGCAAGACTAAAATTACTTTGGAGGACATATGCAAATCTTACACACTATGACTGTAGTTTCTATATAACAGCAAACTATCTCTTTAAACACTGAAATATAAATGAGCAGGTTAGGAGAAAGAAAAATGAAGTCATATAAATTGAATATTTCTTCTCAATATTGCAAATGACAGGCTGAAGGAGATGACTTATCTTCAATAATATTAGAGTAACAATTTCTTTTTCTTTTCCAAGACAAATGAAAGAAGACTTGACTGCAAATCAGGAACTGCTACTCATGATATGAAGAAAAATATGTATCTTTGTTAAAACTATTCCCTAGACTTTTAATTGCTAGTGTTAGAAAGTTAATTTCTATTGATCAATAAATTAAATTTAATTAAATTCATTTTAATTTTGCTATAATCAAAGTTTGCATCTGGAGAGCAAGCCTCCCAGTACATAGGACCTACTCTCCATCTGTTACAACTGTGGCTCAATCTAAGCTTTGTTCAAAATATGTACACACAGCAAAAGAAGTATTCATAATCTACTCATATTATTTTAGGATATATGGGCAGAATAAAATATTTCTCATTGATAATTCAGTTTGTCTGTTGGATTCAGTACATATTCTTCTAAAAATCACCACGATATGAAACTATTGCTTGAAGATTCTGAAAATAAAAGCAAAAATGATTCACTGACAAGCCTCAGGTCCTCTCTGCTTCCTTCTTCTATTAATTTTTCATATACTACCCAGTGATTACCATCATTATGAAGCTCATTAAATTATCTCTGTAATGGACATACCACATAATAAAAAGGAGTCTACCTATTTTGTATCTTGATGACCTTTTTTTAAAATAATCTTACCCTTGGGGAAAAATATCCAGCACATTTAAATTTGAATCATACTGAATCTTCACTGAACTTGCATAGCACTGATAATGAGATTGGTTCCATCAGAATTTTTATGTTAAGATATTTTTCTACATAAATGGTAGCCGTTGTTATTCTGACATGAAGAGGCAACAGTACAAGCTATTTTAAATAAAACCAATGCAACGTTCTAAAAATATTACCTTATTTATATGTCAATCAAATTGGATTATTGCATTATTCTAACTTTCTTGTACTGAGGAAATACAAAGGCTGCTAACTCAGGAGGAATTTGGGATTCTTAGTCTTTCCTGATTACTGTAGATCTGTCCCAATTTTAAATGACTCTTATCTATAAAAAGGTGATCAAGAACATGGTGGCCTTGAAACTCTGGCTGTATTTGAATAATATTGACTGCCTGCACATATTTCAATTTTGCCTTTTGACTGGAATATAGTACTAAAATTTCTTTCATTGCTTTGGTGGATGACTGATACTGGAAAGAAGATACGAGAAGTATAGTTCTCATAATTCTCTCACTTCTTTTGGTGAATTTTTATATCATTGCAGTGGTGGGAATCAAATTTTTTACTACTGGTTCTGTGGATGTGGTTTGGTAGGCATGGCAGGGGAAGGATACTGTAAAATCTCCAGTCAGAGGTGGTATTTGCCAGTTTTCCAAACTACTCAAAATTTCCACTACCAGTTTTTATTTATTTATTTTTACTTATTTATTTTTGTCAATTGTTTACAAGATGATAGGTATAAGAAAAAACATAGTTATTAATACATGGATACATATAAGAAAATAAAAAAAAAATAAAATAACTGGTCAGAAACTGCTGAATACCACCTCTGATTCAGTCATAGTATTCTTATAGACACTCTGACCCAATTGAATCTCAGAGGCATTAATTTGCAGTGAACCTAGATCTTCCTGTCAGGCCACGTCTAATATCACAGTTCAATACCACAGTTAGCATATTGTATCTCATAAAATTTCAGCTTGCTTTCTCCTCCCTCCCAGCCCTTATTGATGTTCAAACCTTTATAAATCTGCTGGGGAAGACTTTTGAAATTTGGCCTTGTTGTAGAGCAGTGGAATAACCTGAGGCAAACATGGAGCGAAACTTCAGCTTTTTTACTTTATTGAAGCAATAAAGGGTTGCTGCGGCTGCCGCGCTAACAAGGCAGCCAGCTGGTGGAGCCAAGCTTTTTTCCCCTAGCATGGAGCATGCGTAGTCTTTAAGATAGTTGGGCGCTTGCGCAGGCGGCCAGATCTTCTGAGTTCCAATGAAGTGGCTACAGAAGGAACTTCTCTGCTTCTGGCACTTCTGGCATTGATGAAGTTGGTGCCCCGGCTTCAGGAGTCTCTGGATGAGGGACTGATGGCAGATCAGGTAGGAGCTTACGTTCTTGTCGGGTCCGATGGAAATTTCCTGGTGTGCGTCGGTCATTTTTCTAATGCAAGGGGCATCTGGAGGGCCATCTGCAAACATACTCCAATGTCTTCTGAGCTGGTCGATGTGGTGGCGCCATATGCACCCGTCTTGCAGTAGGTTCCTGTAAGACTTAGACTAGTTACTGCCACAATTTGCCCTGGCTATCCATTAAGGGGTGCCTGGCATAGTTCCGGGGCATAAACCTGGTTATTCTCAATGAATTCCCTTGCCTGGCTGTCTGACCCCAGGGGTGTGACTGGGGCATAAGTGCATGGAGTCTATCTACGGTGGTCCTCAGGCGTCTACCCATGAGAAGTTCAGCTGGAGGCTTATTAGTGGTGGCGCAGGGGGTTGTGTGCTGGGTTAGGAGGTATTTAAGCGAGCCTAGAGTGTCAGTCTATAGGCCTAAACCTTACCAGGGCTTCCTTAACTGACCTGACTGCCTTTCAGCCAGGCCATTACTGGCAGGAGGAAAAAGGATCTGTAAGTGCAATGCCTTATACCTAGGTTGGGCTAAGAAAACTCAAACTCACAGGAAGTAAACTGGGGGCTGTTATCAGATACAATGGTGTCAGGGAGGCCATGGGTAGCAAAAAATCTTGAGAGAGACTTAGTGACAGCTTCTGAAGTGTAGTGGTCATTAAGGTCAGTTCCACCCATTTAGAAAAGGAATCCATCCATTACCAAAATGTGCGCCCATGAACAGGGCCAGCCAAATCAATGTGTACACGGACCAAGGGGTCCCAGGATCTTCCCACCTGCCTGGAGTGGATGGTGGGTAATGCAGGGCTGGTAGCCTGGCAATGGCTGACAAGCATTCACCCAACTAGTAATCTGAGCATCCATGCCTGGCCACCATACGTAACTGCGAGCCAGGGCTTCATCCTGACAATGCCAGGATGGCCCTCATGCAGGACCCTTAAAACTGAGTTCTGCAATTTAGAAGGGATAACTACCCTAGTTCCCCAGAGTAAACAACCTTGCAAGGAAGATAGTTCCTGCTGGTGACTCTTGAAAGGTAGGAATTCAGGGGCATAAGAAATTGCTGGCCACCCCCTTCCCACCCAATCAAGAACTTGGGCGATTACATTGTCCCTGGAAGAGTGGGCAGCAATATCAAGGGCAGTTATGGGGAGTTTGAGATCGTTGATCTGTAAAACAGTGTTTGTTGGTGCAGGATCCTTAACAGGAACAGGCAGTGGACAGCGACTGAGAGCGTCAGCATGGCATAGACTCTTGCCAGGGTGATGAACAAGTTTTATAGGAATAGGCAAACCAGAAATAAGGTCCAGAAATAAGGTCCTCCATTCTTGGAGACAAAATCTGAGGGGTTTGTCTTTCGCCAGACAGAAGGCCTAACAGTGGTTTGTGATCGTTTATCAGCTCGAAATTGTGTCCATAAAGAAAATTCATGGAATTTTTTGAGAGAAGCAACTGCAGCCAAAGCTTCCTTGTAATCTGGCATAGTGGCGCTCAGACTGGGGAAAAAGTCCTGGAGAAAAGGCAATGGGTGCTTCAGAACCATTAGGCCAGCCTATGACTTAAAACAGCACCTATGCCAAAAGGAGAAGCATCTGCAGCTAAAACTAAAGGAACTTTGTCATTAAATTGTATCAGGACAGCATTGTATGTAAGTAATGATTTGACAGCGTGGAAGGCATGGGCTTCCCCTAGGTCCTCAGTGCCAGAGGGATTGTTTGTGCTAAGAGTCTGTGCAGAGGCTCTGCAATGGAAGCTTTATGGGCAAGATGAAGCGTAAAAGTTAAGAAGTCCTAAAAAAGCTTGGAGCTCAGTCTTGTTAATTGGGTGGGCACCTCGTGAATAGCCCCTTACTTTGGATTTGATTGGGTGAATACAGAGGCGTCAATTTTGTATCCCAAAAATTCTACCTGTGGAATTCTACCTTGTCTTTTTTTAGTTTAAGGTCATGCTGTTGAAACGATTGAGCATCCTCTGACTCTTTGCAGTAGCTGTGGCTTGTCAAGGGCAGATATTAAATGTCATCAAAATAGGGAACTACGCCCGGTAATCCTTGGAAAAGCCTTTCCATTAAGGATTGAAAAATCCCTGGGGCTACACTTACGCCAAATTGGAGGTGCCTGATTTAAAAGCACCCCTGTGCGTAACAATTGTTTGTAATTTGGCAGTTTATGTCATCAACAGAGGAACTGTTGGTAGGCCTGTGACATCTCTAATTTAGTGAAAATGGTTCCTGGCTCAAAAGATGTAAAGGGTGCTGGATAACAGGGACTGGTTAGGCGCTGATTTGTAAATATCTGTTCAATGACGTCTTATAATTCAGCCGCAGATTCTCACACTCCCATCTTTCTTCAGGGGTGTTACTATTGGCATATCCCATTTTGCGAAGTCCACAGGCTCCAATACACTGTTTAATTAATTTGTCCAATTCAATGTCTAATTTGGAGCAAATTGCAAATGGTACCTTCGAGGCTTTAAATGAATTGGTACTGCCTGAGGGTCCAAGTTGAAAGATATTGGGGTTCCTGAATAACACCCACCCTCGTTGAACACATCAGCATAGTCATTAAACAAGGTGTCCACTTCAATCATTTGTAAATAGAGTGGATCCTGCTTATAGGAGGCCAAGGGCAGGGAACCAATCTAACCCAACAGGCTAGGGAGGGCACCATCCACTACCACTAAAGCAAGTGATCTTTAAAATTTTGGAATTGTACAAAAAACTTGCCTTTTCCGATGACTGGGATGGTTTTGCCCTGGGAGTCACGTAGGGTTAAACTGGCAGCCATGAAGTTTTTTCTTAGTCATTCTGGGAAGTAGTTGTTCAAGGTGCTTCATGAGATGATGGACAGGCTGAGCCTGTGTCAACCTCCATCCCGCAAAGTTTTCCTTCTATAGAAACAAAAACACTGATTTTTGTTAGAGCCTTTGGTTAGTCAGTTTGGCTTGATAGCAGGTAAAATAGTCGTCAACTTGTTTTGGAAATGTTGGGTTGTCCTGAGGCTTTTGGACAAAAGTCTTCCCTGCTTGACAGATCCTGGCTAAATGACCTTCCTTTGGCATTTTAGACAAATGGCATTCCTGAATTTTGCAGGATGCCCTGAGGTGGTTTTCCTCCACAGCTTAGGCAAATGGGCTGAGACCCTGGAGGTGGATTGGGGTTTGCCTGTTCTCCCCTTGACTGGGTTCTTTGCTGCCTGAGGCAATTTACATCATTAGCCCCTTCAGAGCTTTCTTCTGAGGAGACTTCATCGTAATGAATGGCTGAGCTGCTCTGGCTAATTGGATTCCCTGAATTCTGCTGCTGAAAGGGCTGATAGTTCAGCAGCTTGAGATTCTTCAATTGCTAACTTAAGGGTTAAATCCCCTTTAGCCAGTAAACATCTTTGTAGCCTTAAATCCCTGACTCCATAAAACTAGTTGGTCTAATAAACATGTCTTCCAAATAGTCTCTAACCACAATGTGAGGCAGCGGTTTCATAGGGCAGCCATGTACCCATTAATTAGTGCTCCCTTCAGCCTGAATTCGCCTTCTAAATGCATGATGCCTGGCAATTCGGGATGGCTTAGGGAGTAGTGATTGGAAGAATTTCCTGCAATTCTTCCCATGGAAAGTCTTAATTGAACGTGGGGCAGTAATGCCATGGCAGCGTCAAATACTATGGCTCCGCAAAAACTTAAAAAGTAGGACTTTTTCCTACTGGTCGGAAATGTCAGCAAGGTTCTATGGGTCTAGGAAACATCAAACCGTTTCTGTAAGGACTCCATGTTTCACCTGTCGGTCTGAAGGTGGGAATGCAGGGTTCGAAAGTCATCTCGACTCTGCGGTGCCGGATCTGTCGAAGAAAGTTGAATTTGCGCTCATGAATTGTGACAGTGCTCTTAAAGTAACATTCAGATGGTAGTGACTCCAGCTCTTTTTGTAGTGACTTCGGCTCTTTTTGTAGTGACTTCGCTCAGTGATTCTTTGCCCGGTTGCCTCTTATATGTTACCCGCCCTCGCGTCGCCAGTGTTGTAAGTGGTGGAATAACCTGAGGCAAACACGGAGCAAAACTTCAGCTTTTTTACTTTATTGAAGCAATAAAGGGTTGCCGTGGCTGCTGCAGCTAACAAGGCAGCCAGCTGGCGGACACAGCTGATGCGTTTGACAGGTCCCTTTTATAGCCAGCTGCCAAATGGCATCAGCCAATAGGAATGATCCATGTTCCTGCTGGAAACACGGACTGGAGTGAAGACTCTCATCTTAGTCCCTTCGAACACTACAGCCTCTACTGCTCCCTTTCCATAATCTAACTACAGACCGTAATCAGTTGTTAACCACTGTAACTCCTAACTCAGTAATGGCATGTAACCTCAGTAAAGACTCATGGAATCAATTATTATCAATCCATTATCCTCCAACTTAGAGACAAACAACCTACTCTTTAATAAACAATTTGGTTTCAGAAAAAAAACTATCCTGCAAGTCTGCACTCTACACTGCAAAAACATATGGGACACCAACTCTATCAGCAAAAACAAATAGATGCAATCTACATAGACTTTCTGTAAAGCCTTTGATTCAGTGCTACACACACAAACTACTCCTTAAAACTAAAATCTTACGGTATCTCTGGACACCTCATAACTGGATAGAGCAAATGGTCAATATGGGAGCACCTACCAAATTCTGTACCTGTCAACAGTGGTGTCCCCAAGGCAGTGTTTTTAGGACCACTCTCTTCGATACTCTACATAAATGACTCTGTGATCATATTAAGACAACTGCATTCTTTTTGCGGCTGATCGATCGTAAAGCTATTCAACACGCACCCACAATACTCTGCCCCCTTGCAAAAAGACCCTCGGCTATGTAATCAGAATGGTCAAACAATGGCAACTTAATCTCAATAAATAAATCTCTGTCTTACATTTGGCAAAAAAAATCAGAAAATAAAATGCAAGCTGATAGTCAAGACCTTGTTGATGATTCCAAACTCTGTCAAGATCTTGGAATCACTCAATCTCTAAAGATCTAAGTGCTAGAGCCACTGTAACTACATAGCGCCAAAGAAGGCATTAAGAGAGTTAATCTAATCCTACATAGTCTATCTCTGGTACTACTCACACTCTAACTAGAGCATAAAAAAGACATTGGCTAGACCTTTTCTGAATACAGCTCTTCAGTCTGGAACTCACATTATGTTCCTGATATTAACACAGTTGAGACAGTTCAGCAAATATATTTGCACAAAAGAGTTTATCCACTACTCCTCTTCTCATTGCCGAATACCTCATGCCAACCAGATTGAATTCTAGAACCTAGAAAACCTAGAATACGCTGCTCGGTCCATCTAAGCATAGTGTATAAAATCAATCAGCATTGCAATGTCCTCCTGTCAATGAATACTCATCTTCAACTATAACAATACAAGAGAAAACAATACGATACAACTCAAGGCTAATCTCACCGCACATTGATTGAGGAATATGATTCAAGCAACAGAGTGGTCAATGTCTGGAATACTCTATCTGACTTCTATCTGGTTTCTTCCCCAAAACCCCAAAAACTTTAACTTAGACTTTCTATAATTGACCCCTCATCCATTTCTTAATTGGTCTGTAGGGGGCGTGCATAAGCGCACCAATGTGCCTACCGTCCCTGTCCTATTGTTTCTTTTATTTTTCTTATATGTATTCATGTATTCACAACTATGTTTCTACTTATACCTATTATCTTGTAAGCAATTGACAAACCAAATAAAATAAAATAAAAAATAAATAAAATGGCTGAATGAGAGTGAAAAACCTGAAATTAAATCCAAACAATGCTATTGGTTTATAAAAATTGGATTCTAGGTTGAAATTCAGCTGGGATGGTGTTACACTTTCCTGAAAGAGCAGATCTATAATCTTTGGCTGATTTTTGATCCTCAGCTGACACTGGATTCACATGTGATAGTTTCAATGAATAGCATATTTAAGGATTCTCAGAAAAGATCTGAAGATGATGCATGGGAAAAGAAAATGGAAAATGGAAACATCAAGACAGGTACACAAGAGATATTTTGCTTAGTTAATATTTGGCTCGACTCTATTGTTATTTTCATCCAAATAGATCTTTAGTTTTATTGGATAAGATCAAAGGCCTTCCAATGCACAATGTAGCCTTTTTCTGAACTGATAAAAAATAATTCTGCTTTCATTCAAGTGTTGTAGCCTGTCGGCCGCCAGTCCCTCCAACAGCCAAATCAGAGGAGGAAGAGGTGGCATGGGAGTCAGGGTCAGCATAAGGGCAACCTGGGACCTCTACGGGGGAAGAGGGAATGGAGCTGACACAGAGAGAGAGAGACAGAGGCAGAGCCTGGCTCATCCCTCAGCTCTCAGGTGGAGAGGCAACAGTCCCCAGGTCTGGAGGTGGTTGATGAAGAAGAAGAGAAACAGCTGGGTCCAGTGCCTGATGTGTGGCTGCATAGAAGGCAGAGAAAGGGACTGCAGTGGAAAACTATGGGCTGATCCTGGAGAAGGAAACATCACCACTGCTAACAAGGCCCCACCCTAGCTCTGGGGATAAAAGGCGGAGATGAATAGGTGTAGCAGACAACTCAGAGAGAAGTCAGATGCCTGTGGGAGATGTTTGGTTCTGGGCCAGTCTGTAAGATGCCCATTGCACTATCCATGTTAATTCCTATAAAGTTTTAGTGAAAACATAGAACAGATAATAAATAATATTCAATATTTAAAGAAGGTAAAGCCAAAGAGTTTACAAATAAGATCCCTTTATATTTAGTATTTATAATATAACACATATACTTGTATATGTCCATCCATAGATAAAATGACTGATAATATTTTATAGGTTTTAATTTTTTACAAATGGCATATCCCAGAAGGCACATTTTTTGTGGTATTTTGGTTTAAAAAATTAAAGTCAGTTTATCTTAATTTGGGCTTATCCATGATTATCTATGGCTGACATCCCCAATCCTCAGGCCGCAACCCACTACTGTGCCTTGAGCCATTTGAAACCAATGGAAATGGCACATGAGCACACACTCCCTCTTTGCAAGCAATGGATGAGCATGTGCAAATGGACTGTGCATGCATGTGTGCACACTTGCTGGCCACTCACGTGGAACCATTCCCTCTCCCCTCCATCCTTAGCTGGTCTGCAAAGCTGGAAAGATTGGGGCACTCTGATCGATTGGACATACAGATACTACTTATTTATTTTATTAATCAAATATATATAGCTGACCATTTCATAGAAAGCCATTCTTAAAAAAGTACTATCATATATACTAACAAATAATCCTATTTGGGGATATATTGATTCCAATATGGGGGCTGTATTTTGGCACCTAAAGTTATCGACTTATATTTGAATATATATGGTATGTACTGGATACCATTCAAATCATGACTTCCACTCTTTTTGGGACCAATCCAGCTCATTTTTTCTGGTTGACCATATTTTCTCAAGAAGGCATTTGGATTCTCTGTCCTATATAGAAGATAAAATGTGATGGCCCTCCATGGATATATATCCTTGATTGCTGCAAGTAGCCTTCTTCCTTAACATAGACCCAAAAAGAGAGGTATAAATGGAACCCAGGTGTGTTTATCCCAGCCCAGTTTATCAAATGCTTGAAAGACACATTCTTTTGTGCTAGAAATGAGAATGTGTGTACTATGTGTGTAAATGTTTTATTAAAGCTTCCATTTATTATGTGTAATCATATACTAACAACATCCTAAATTTGAGCATGGCTCCATGCTATTTTCCTGTAGGTATTATGAAAATGAGTCATCATTACCTGCCTTCAGGATGCTTTTTGGACTTTCTTGTCTTGCCAACATCCTGTTATATTTTGCTGGTCCCACTCACAAATATCTCCTCATTTAGCTATGGCTTACCTTTCTGAGATCAACCACAATTGGCTAGATTCTACATTCATTTAGAATGCAGTCAGGGAAGTGATTGTGTTCAGGAGGAATAGTTAGCAGCACAAAGGAAACGGAATTCAATGAACATTATACCAGAAAAATCTATTCCCAATTAAACCAACATTGTTATTTTCTAAAATGCATTAATTTGCCACTAAGAAAGAAGAAAGAGTTGGCATAATTTTAACAAGATAGCTATGTACTAACCAGGGTTGGTCCTGTTTGCCTTCCAAGTTCAGCAAGGTTGACCAAATGTTGCCACCTACTGAGGCACAATTATATATACCAAAAGGGAAAGATTTGAATTTGAAATGTTAGGTCTGGAGATTATCCTCAGTGATGAAAACTCATTAGGTAACTTTGGGTCAATTGTTCTCAACCCAACCTTCTTCACAGCATTGTTTTGTGGGGAAAAATTGGAGGGGTATCATGAATGTCATCTAAAGCTTTTGAAGGAAAGATGAGGTATAAACCTAACAAATTAAATAATAGGGAGTGCAGCAGCATGCAAATACAAGAGGGTCTCCAAGCACATTTAAGGAAATCCCAAGGCTTACAGAAGTAATAGTGATCTGTACAAAAAGACATAAAGCAGTAATAATGTGTAGTGCCATCAGCATTAATTAGACCTAGAACTAAGAAGAAATTTCCTGACAGAACTATTAATCAGTGGAACAACTTGCCTCCAGAAGTTGTGAATGCTCCAACACTGGAAGTTTTTAAGAAGAGATTGGACAACCATTTGTCTGAAATGGTATAGGGTTTCCTGCCTAAGCAGTGGGTTGGACTTGAAGACCTCCAATGTCCCTTCCAACTCTGTTATTCTATTCTATTTCAAAAAACACTGCCCTACAACCCCTGAGAAGATACTCACTGAGTAGGAGAGTGGGAGGGCTCCTTTTATATCTCATTGTTGAGCTGTTTTTGAGAAGAGGCTGCTTTCCTGTTTCCTTACGTCTGCCCTGCTGAAATAACGTAAGATTGCCCATTGTTAAAGAGCAAGGTGATAAGCTCTGTCCTAGTTGAGAGAGAGTGTGATGGCTTCTATAGATATGGAGTGCTATAAGTACATTCATGATTGCTGTCACTAAGTTCTTAGAGCAAGTCAGTAGCTGGATCTTGGAAGAACAAAAGGCAGACTTCATTAGTCATGAAGATAGTAACAACAGTATTTGTGATTCTTTCTCTAAAAAACTGCTGTGTTTTTTCAGGTAAGTATTATGCTTTGATTTTCAAATCTCCATAAGTGATCATAACTTCATACATAACTCTTTGTTCACATAAAAAAAACAAATAAACCATAACAAGGTGCCTTGCCTTATAAAATGCTGATGTGTTTTTGACACATTTGGGCTAGTCAGCCACTATTGCCTGCCTGGTGCATTAGAAGAATTAAGGTGGATAGTGAATCTCTTCATTGAATTGAAGGCAAGGGGCTGGATTCACATTTAGTTATACTAGGACTTTTAGAATTGGTGTGGTTTTGGTTCATCCTAGCAACTTGCCTTGTTTAATTCTTTTGGTTTAAGTTATGACTAGGAAGCAATGACACCTATATAAATTAATTGGCACCAAAAATGAATTCATGTTATTATTATGACTTGATTGTTCAGTTATAGAACAGGCCAGCAACTATTTTTAGATGCTAGAAATGGACAGCATTGTTCTTTAATTCCCCGTCTCCCATTTTCAAACCTTGGAAGTTTCCTGTTGTATTTTTAAGAACTGTTAACTCACACCAGTTGTTGGTATGCTTTACTCGCCTATAAAATTTTATGAGCTACACTGTAGATAAAGAAACACCCTTTGATGTCTTTCAATGTACTTCTTCAAAAAAGTATTTTGCTGTCATTTACAATGTTATCTCAAAAGCATAGTAATTAGAATGCATGTTTCGCGATTTGAAACATAGCAGAATATTTATTGTTGTTGCTGCTGTTGTAATTACTATTTTTCATTCCCTAATCTCTCTATTTTCCATGGACTATTAATCTTGGTGCACTTGTTTCTGCAATCACTTGTATAAATATTTTAAGAAATTGGAGATTCACATGAATGCAGAAATGATAAAATGGTGCATTCCTGAACTTAGTAAGCAAAGAAAAAAAAGTCCAGAAAAAATACAAAGATGACAGAATAAAAAATTATGTCTGTGCAACCAGGCCAATGAAAAAGGCAGCAAAAGACCTTCTTTAAGATTAAGTTTTAAAATGAAAGAAAGATATTTTCATGTAATTGTATTTTTGAAGCTGGCTAAATGTAATGTGAATGGTGGTTGTTGTGCCTATGTATAGGTGCATTTTAATGCATTAAATTTTTCAAATCCTTCTTAAAGGCTAAGAAGGTAGAAGACACTTTGAGGACAGCAATGGGTGAAGGGAAAGGGGTGATTTTCACAGGGCAGGCAGTACAACAGAAAAGGGACATCTCCTAGGTCCCATCATATGATATTCCTTCAAGAAAGGAGCCTGTATATTTTACACATATATACACACCATGCGCACATGTATTGTGTGCACAGTAAGACTTCCCTTCCTATAAAAAAAGAAAGCTATTGTCCACTACTTTCCTCTGGTAGACAAATCAAGAGGGCACAGCAGCAGGGGAACTGTCCAATGAGAAGACGTGGAAGCCTCCAATCCAGATTGTATCCTTTTCAAACTGTTACAGTTATCTTAGTTTCAATAGGTTTAGACTTAAACTGAAATTGGAAAGGCCACTGCAAATATGCTTTAAATCAACAATGATGAAAGAACCTATAAAAGGCTTCTCACAGCCAAGCTATTGAGAGAAAATGAGAGAAAACTCAACATAGCCCAAAGTTTGATGTTGCTGGAAGAATTCAGTGAGGTAAACCTGGTAATTCTTTCATGAGTTTGGCAAATACATCGACCACCAGTGATGTGCAAATATTTTCTCTCTGCCTGTCTCATATACTGTGGTATACGAGAATGGCCTTGGGAGACAGGAGATAGCCTAGGCAATGGTCTGATAAAAGGCAGTTTAGTCAACAGGTGGGAGAAAACATGGGAAGTGTTTCAGAAGGAACCTTTCCTAGTTTTTCTGAGAATAAAATGTGAGAGGGGGAAAATACTTTCAATCTTACATGATTCTGTTTAATGTAACCCTACAATATAGTGCTGATGCTCTGGTTACGCTTCTTCTCTAGACTATTTCAAAGGGTTTACACCTACCAGCAGCAGTAACATTTAAAAGTAATAGCACATGGTATAGGGCCTGGTTACTTGAAGCACCATGTGTGTCCTATAGTATTGGCCTACCTGGTTTAATATGGTATGTTTGGTGCACTCCAGGTTCCCTCAATTAAACAATACACCTATCAGGATCCCAGAAGTGTGTTTTTTCTGTAGTAGCTCCTGCCCTCTGGAATAAGGTTCCCCCTAAGAGTCAAATGGCCTCCACCCTATTGGTATTTTGAAGGGTCTACAAGGGTCTAAATTTTGCCTAGGCCTTTGATGAGGACAATTGAAGACCCTTTCTTTTTGTACTCTTCTGGGTTTGTTTTCTTTGCCATCATTGTTCTTTTGTCTTATGGTGTTTTTGTATTTTTGCATTGTTCTTTGTTTTTCCACGCTCTTAACAATTGTAAACCACTCAAGCTACTAGACATTGGTCAGAATGTATATTTAATAAATAATAAGCAGGAACAGTGGTAGTTCTACATCACATTAAAATGGTCCTTTTATGAAGTATCTAATACACATACCCAAAAGAGAGCATGCTGAGAAATTATTATCATGGCATAAATCCATTAGCATGAAATTTGCTTAAAAAGTGTTTTAACTTATTAATATTTTATTTGGTGATTTATTATGTCTGCCCAAGCTTTTCTGTGAAAGTAGTCCAGACAGCTAATATTTCATTTAAGAAGAATGTAAGAATGACAGAAAGAGAGAGAAAGCAGAAAGTAAGCATTTTCAATTGCAAACTTGCTCATAGTCTTCCTAAGGAAATTCCATAGTGGTTATGCAGAGAAGCTCTCAGTAAGCCTCATCTGAGCAAATAAGGTCAGGGAATCATTGTTCCATTTTCATTTTTAGTGCAGCAATGATGACGGCTGCTGAGGGTCTGATGGTGGGAGAGCATAGAATCAATGGACCCAATAAGAGATCTTTCCCTTGGGTACTGCACTCTATTGCACTAGAACCACTGAGCCATGTTGCCACAGTGGTTAAAGTGCAGTACTGCAGGCTATTTCTACTGACTGCTGCTGCCTGCATTTTGACAGTTCAAATCTCACCAGGCTCAAGGTTGACTCAAGCCTTCTATCCTTCTGAGGTGGGTAAAATGAGGACCCAAATTGTTGGGGGAAATAGTCTGACTCTGTAAACTGCTTAGAAAGGGATGTAAAACACTGTAAAGTGGTATATAAGTCTAAGTGTTATTGCTATTTCCACTGACGGTTTTAAATACTTGTTAAATCTCTGAGCAAACACCTCACAACTCAGAGGAAATTCAGCCATAACAAAACACCACCAGAAAGCAAATGTTCATTCATTCATTCATTCAATTTGTACAGTCACCCATTCAAACCAGTGACTCTGGGTAGTGAATGATCATAGAAACATAAATTGATTTTCTGTGCTGCTGTTTTTAATATCCGATATTAAAACTGCTTCCTGGAACAGAATAGAATTAGAAGATATCTTGGAAGTCTTCTAGTCCATCCACCTGCTTAAGCAGGAGATTGTCTCAGATAAGTGACTGATTTAAAAAAAAAGTCTTAAAAAAACCCAGTCATGGAACACCCACAATTTCTGAAGGAAGCTGTTACACTGATTAATTGTACTCAATGTTAGGAAGTTTCTCCTTAATTCCAGATTGATTTTCTCTTTAGTTAGTTTTCAACCATTCTGTGGTGCTTTGTAGAATAATTTGACCCCCTTTTCTTTGTTGCAGCCCCACAAATATTGGAATACTGCTATCGTGTCACCCCTAATTCTTCTTTTCTTTAGACTAGCCAAATCCAAATCTTGCAGCCATTGTTCATATGTTTCAATAATTGAATCTTAATCACTGAAAATTCAAGTACTTAATAAAAATGTGAGATAAGAGGGATTAAATATATCTTGCCACTGAACATTTCTAATACTTTCTGAAATTATTTTTCAGCTGTTCAAGCTTCAGAAAAGGTCAGGTAACATATTGTTTATATCACTTTTCTTTTCTTTTTTTTATTTAGGAACTAGACAGAAAGCTCTCATATTCTTCATATCAGAAACAAAAAGTAGTGTCTCAAAACTGAATATAAGGAAATGCATTTACATCTATTGAATCTACTAGTTACTTAATGTGGTGTGGGAGTTCCCCTGCTCTGACCTGCACATAGTCCTGGAATGAATAGTAATGCCAATTCATTCTTCCCTTCCATAAGGGCAAGCAGATCTGGCTTGCAAAAAAATATGGACAATCAAGAAATGGCAGCACAGAATGTCTTTCTCTGTACTGTCTGTATTTTTGCAGCTCAGATTGGTAGCCCCGTTTCTCCACAAAGATGATAGATTTGACGGCAAGGAATGGCTCCTCCATACCAGATAAAGCTACAAACACTTATTTTATATAACTAATGGAACTGGATTATAGACTGGTTCAATTTAATCATCAAATAGGCAAGGGAAACAAGTCTGAAGGCCAGGTTGATTAAAAATTTGATTAAGTACCAAATCCCAAAATGAAACCAATCAGATTTTAAGAGTAAGAGCAGGGAAAGGGTGACATGATTATTGATACCTTTCAAGAACGTTTGTAGAAATTGCCTGCTTGTGATATGGTTAATAAATAGATTTGCAAAGCTACATATCCTCTGTGTTGTTACCAAGATCAAAATCCATAGAAATGAACACAAAGAATTGAGCAGATGAATCAAAATATGAAAAGATGCAATAAAGCAAATTGAAAAATAGAAATGTCAGTTCAGCTTATCATTTGTAAAAAGTAATTTTATGGAAATTTCACATTTGTAAACTTGATGTCAGCCCTTTGATACTTGTCAGATCAAGAAAGACTCCACTAGTAATGCTGTAACTGTATTGATATAGGCTATAACAACACAATTTTGAAAGCTTACAGCATTATCTGTCCCAGGTCTTATACGACAAAGAATTATGGTGGAACTAGTTTAATTATTTTTCTAATAATTTCTTTCTGCCGTATGCTTAAGTCATGTTTTGCTAACTGCCAACATATAGTTTTTTGAAGGTCACCTCAGTGGTTTTCTACATTTAATAAATGAAAGACTGTTTTGCATAGAACAAACTGAAATACAGAAATGGGGGGGGGGAATAAAACCATATTCCAATTGTGTAAATAAATATATAAAAGTGAGCAACCTGTAAAATAATGTATTTTCTAGCTAAGAGGCAGAAGTCTGTGTTTTGCCCTCAAAGTAGAGAATCTGCATGGAATTGAAATCTACTCCCTTTAGAGCAGATGAATAAAGGGAAAAAGCTTTATCCCAAGCAATTCATGAATGGGGTGATCTGCCTCTTTTCTGACAGGCTTCTGCATCTCTCTGGTGGCTGTGGAAAAAGTGACTTTTTTTTTCTCTCGCCAAAAGTACTTCTAATTGGCTGATGGAAGTGGGAAGGGGTAGAGCATATTTCCTTGATAGCTTGCATACTTGAGTTAATCTTGAGTGAGCAATGGCTATCAAGTCAGGCTATTAAATATAAGAATGAAGTAAAAAAAATCAGGTGCTTCACTGCATGTTTCAATGAAGATGACAAGAAGCAGATAGTGTTTTAAACGATCAATATCTATCTAGTTCTTAAATCAGATTTTCTCCTTCTCTCAGGTTAAGACTGGCATTTGGCCAGCATGGTCAGGTTGGTCAGGCCACATCCTGGCCATGCCACCTAGAAACCATTTGTTCCAAAAAGTGGTTCAGATACCGACCCTCCACGTAAAAAAAAAAGTAAGTTATTAATTCTTATAGCACTTAAGACAGAAGGGGGAAATGTGCAGTCTGTATTCTGAACAGTGTCTTAATAAGAAACTTCATCCCTCCATAAGAAATTGTAATCTAGAGACTGTCAATGTGGTATCCACATTCATATTTAATCTGCAGGCATCTGTCCCTGTGTTGATCTCATATTCTGAAGAGACCTTTTATTGATTTGTTTTGTAAACAAATTTGTAAATTTGTTTATGATTTAGAAATACATTTAAAGGAACAAGTATTCAGCTGACCTTAATATCTCTGTCATCCATCTGTTAGAAAATGCATTTAGCCCCATGGAATCAAAATACATTCTTAATGTGTAAAAAAGATGGGTGAGTAGAGGCAAGTTCTTCTGAAGCTCTTTTGAGAATCTCATAAAAAGATAGAAGATGGCAGATCATTGTGGTTGTCGGATAATGAAGGGGTGGATTCAAAGAGTAGGTGCATGACCTGAGATGGAAGATAGAACATAGACTCCATATTCTGAGAAATGGCATCATCCAATAGAGAGCAGGCAAGAAAAGAAAGCAGGAAATGAGATGATAATAAAGTATGCAGGAGGAAAACAGGAAATACTAAAGTTAGAGTGGAGAGCAATGGGAAAAATTAAGAAAATTGAAGATTGACCTGATAGGGGAAGGAAAAAAAAGGAGGGATTTCTGTTCTGGATATAGAATCTGATTCCTTGAAATATAAATGAGAAACTTTAAGGATGATCCGGAAAAGTACAAAATGACTAGTTCTTATGAGTGAAGAGTGTTGGATGATACAGATTTTGGTAGTCTCATGGGGATGGATGATACTGATTCAGAAGTATAAGAAATGTATTTTAATGCTCTCTCTGTATTTCTGCTGTTCTAGCAGTTTCTTTTAATCTCCTATTTTTACTGTTCTTTGATCATTTCTCCACTCCCAACTTCTAAACATCTAACCATTGTTCCAAAATAACAATTCATGACTTACACATGGGGGGACTGGAAATTCCATCATAAGTCATTGTGCTTGTAAGTTGAAGCATCAATATGACCAGATCTGTTTTTTCAACATTTTTTCATGGCAGTTGTTAAATGAAGCATACATGCTGGTTGGTGAACAGCATGGTTATTAAGCAAACCAATTTTTCTGAATGGATGCTCATGTGACTACAGGGTGCTGCGACCACAGTGAAGGAAAGCTGATTGACAAGCATCTGAAAAGCAGTCACATGACCGCTGGGAGAGAACAAGATTTCACAATGACCAGAAGTTGTTTATGGGACATAAAGTCCCAATAACTCTGAACCACCATAAAATGATTGGTTATATGTTGAGGACTACTGCATAGAATAATGAAAACAGATTATGTGTTGCAATAATTATGCTATAGATAATATGGCATATATCTATCACAAAAGCCATCTTATGAATAGACACTGCATCTAACTCCTGGACTTCTTCATTCCAAACCACACAATCCAGCCTTTTGCAGCAAATTCCTTTCAGAGATGATGAGATGCACAAGTCCTCAAATCAGTCATACAGCTGTGGTGGGGCAGTGATTAGAATGTAGTATTGCAGCTAATTCTGCCACAGTGAGAAAGTTCAATCCTGACCTGCTTAGTCAGCCTTCCAGCCTTTTGAGGTTGGTAAAATGAGGACCCAGTTTGTGGGTCAGCAATATGCTAACATTATAAATCACTCAGAAAGTACTGTAAAGCACTGGAAACAGGGAAGAGTATATTTGCTCCATTCAGCATAAGCCCCCAGACCGTTATCATACTTGAACCTATTTTTTAAATCATTGTTCCATGCAGTAAACCACAGTATCCCAGGATGAAAAGGATGAGAAAAGCAAGATCATGGTCATGATATTCTGAACATCCATTCAAAAGGAGCAGGGCTTTGATGGCTGCCAATGCTGTTTTGCCTTTTTGAATCCCACCTCTGTAGATGCTACCAGACAAGACATACCTGCCTTAAGTTGCAGTGGGGAGCTATGTGAGTGTTCCACGTGCTCTGAAGTACAGATTGACTTCAGATGTGAAATGTACCAATAATTTGAAGAGAGAAGAAAATTATGTAAGCTCCTCCTTGAGCTCAATTTACAAGACCCATCGAAATATCTAAAAGTACAGGCCTTTAGAGTGCAACCCCATACCCAACTACTCAAAAATAAATATAAATAGTCAATTTTACTCCTACGATGTTCAGGAAAATAACAGACTCCTGTGTGTTGCACCTTGTGATCTCATTTCATCTTTCTTTTCCAGCTTAACTGCAGACAGTACCAAACATATAAACAAGGCCTGTTTCACTGCCATAAGGAGAATATGCCAGTTTGTGGAACTGATGGACATACTTATGACAACGAATGTATGCTGTGCAACAAAATCATGTGAATATTTGATAATGTGAATATTGTAGGACTCAGCAGAATGATGGTTAACAGTAACAGTTTTCAGAAAAAAGAACTGCTATCACCTCAATTTTACAATTGTCATCTGACTATCTCTTTCGGTATACTCTTTCGGTATACCCAGACTGACACTCCTGCTTCAGTCTATTTGACTAGTAGCCTGTCACTGGAATATTAATATGGTCTGTGGCAAAGCATTTGATACAAAAAGCAATACGGTATAGGATATCCTGCTTGGATGGGGGTTGTACTAAATGACCTATAAATTTCCTTCCAAATCTGTTATTTTGTTCTGTTATTCAGTATGACTGCTGGATGAAGGCCTCTTTAAGCCACTGTGTGGTTTATAGAAGCCTTTTCCATTTAGTAATCCAATCTTCTTGATCACCAAGGAACTTGGACATATTATTATAGGTGTTTAGAGGAAAATTCACCTTATTATTTGTTCTCCAGTGATTTAAGTACTTCCTACCTGTTGTAAACCAAAGTCTGTTTTATCATGTGCACTCCCAAATGAATGTGTGTGTGTGTGTGTACACATATACACACACACACATAAACACACATATGTACACAGATATATAGAGAAAAATAGATAGCTATGTTCAGCTGTTGAGAAAGAACAAATTTAAATATATCATCGGTTCTTCTTTTTCAGCATTCTTAACATAAATGAAAAATAGTTTTATTTAAAACTGGATTAAGATAGCAGTAGACATTTGAAACATCCTATTTATTTATTTAATATGCTGCTCATCTCACCATCCAATTTATTCTGGGCAGCTTACAATGACATAAACACATCCATATAAAAACATTAAACTAAACAACAATTAAAGGATAAAAATGAAGAGGACAAAGTGCAGGGACAGGCTAGGATCTTATCTCCAGCGTGTGTGTGTGTGTGTGTGTGTGTGTGTGTGTGTGTGTATACACATACACATACACACACACACACATTCACATATATACACACATACATATGTAATTGTGACACTTATTAATGAACAGATTTATATAAGAAGTAAGTATTATGGTAAAATGTCTGCTAATTTCAGGGTGTTTCTTTAGGTGCAGAAATGATGTAGATCTAGCATATACAGGAAGATGTGTAAGTATTATTGTTATACTTAATTTGAAATCAAAATTTTAATCATTCCATTGAAAAGAACCTCACCTGAAAATAAATATGTTCCAAATACAAAACACAAGCAGAAAAGAGGAGTTTCAGTTTTAGTTTCACAGCAGCAACCAGCTTTAGTACAGAACAGTTGAGCAAATGCCCAGGCTCCTTGAGTCTCCTTCTCGCTCACACAGCAAATACTGCTTTAGTTTCCAAACAGCCCTCAACTCTCTTACACACTGACAAGATGCTAGCCAAATGAATACCGATGGAAGCTGGTAGGCAGAGGCACAATTTTTGACCCTTATTTTCCTCTCCAAAAACTAAGCCCAGTCACATATTTGTAACAAAGCATGGGTATAGAAGTAGTTGTTTTATAATATTATTATCAAAGAATGTAAGCCATTTCAAGTAAAGCTGCCTTCTGCAATTGAGTGATGGTGATTTTATCAATGTCAGTAATATACTGATAGTACTCTAGACATTGTGGAATTGTATCCAAGGTTAGTACTGTTGGTACTATCTTTGCTTTCTTTTGCCACAGTCATTCTACTTGGATTTGCAGGTCTTAGTAAGTTGTAATTTTCTCTTCTCTTCTTCTATCTCTAAGTATTGCAATGTATTGTGGCACAGTGGTTAGAATGCAGTACTGCAGCTACTTCTGCTGATTACCAGCTGCCAGCAGTTTGGCCATTAGAATGTCATCGGCTCAAGGTTGACTCAACTTTCCATCCTTCTGAGATTGGTAAAATGTGGACCCAGATTGTTGGGGAAAATATGCTGACTCTGTAAACCGCTTAGAAAAGTGTGTAAAGCACCATGAAGCAGCATATAAGTCTAAGTGCTATTGCTATTATCAATGTTCAGTTTTGTATAAAAATGCTGCTACAAAACAATCCCTGATTTCTCCCAAAATATATCAATACTTCCTTAGAAGTGCCTTATTCTTGCATATTTTGCATTTGTTCAATATATTTACCAATTTCAGCCTCTATATCATTCCAATTTAAAAATTTGTTAAATCTTTAATAACTTTTTCTTCAATATCTGTATTAGAATTGTCTGTATTGCTTTAATTGGTTTGCATGTTATAGTGATACTGTGTGATTATAATTGTTTGTTGTTTCTGAGATGTTTTTGATGTATTTTCATAGTTGGTATCAGTTGTGCTATAGTGGGTTGAATAATTAGGCACTATTTGATAAAGTTGTGTGGGTATTCATTTTGTTGTATAGGCAATCTGATTCCTTTTTCTGGTGTTCTGGGTTGCTGCAGTACATTTGTGCTCATTTGAATGATGTTCTACACAGCTCCTCTTGTGGAAGGTTGGGTTGTTATCTTAGTAGTTGAGCACTTAATTAATTGTTCTTCAAAACACCTTGTATTTCTAATTTAGTGTCATTTCCTCTGTTGATTAGGATATCCTAAGGGTAGAAGGGTAGTGTGTTGTTTTCTTCTTCCCTTGTTCCTGAGAAGCTAAAGTAATAACTAAACATAGCTAAAGATGCATAGCTAAAAAACTTACAAAATTGCTTGGACATCTCAAAGAGGGGAATAAATACTCTATCAATTCCCCATTGCAATGTTTCCAGAAAATCAAAGACCTTATCACAGAAGAAGATGCAATTATGGTTTCACTCAATGCCAAGGAGTCTTTACATCCATAGACCCAGAAAAATGAAAGACTCCAGGATAGCAGTATGATACAACACACCCAATCTAAATGCACTAAGATTGAAATACCCATAATCACATATCATATTTTTTTCTGATACAACAATTGTGTATAATTTTCTCCTTTCTCATGTGTAATTTTTAATCAGAATGCTTTTGCATATATTTGTAAAAGATATGCTTGTATTTTTCATGAAAGACTGTATGTTGTTATTGGTGGACAAATGAAAACAAAAAAAGAGTTGGTCTGAAGAATAAACACTGAACATTTTCATTATCATTGCAGGATGACTGTAGTGAATTTCCCAAGTACATTACAGTGTGCACTGAGGAGTACAGGCCAGTCTGTGGGACCAATGGAATAACATATGATAACAAATGTATGTTTTGTTTTGAGAAAAGGTAAGTAATCAATTTATAAGAAGTGTTCCCAGGAGAAGGCCATTCAGGGTCTTTGGAAACAGAGTGACATATAAATTGAAGCAGAAAATAAATATATATGTTGTATATTATCATAGATATTTTTACTCAATCCGCATGGCACTAACAATATAGTAGTCATTTTCAGCTATTGGAATGACATCTTAACATTTTATGGGGTTACTGTCAGAGGAAATTTACAAACATCCTTTAGAAGTGCAATAATATTTAATTATTTGTGAAATGTATCGAGATTCTGCTAACAAAGTTCTGCCATGTGAATCAGTGTCTTGGGCATTTCATCTGCTTAATGAGTTATTTCTTTTAACCAGAGCTAGCAGCATGATTCAAGTATACTGCTGAGCAGCAAAGATACTGATTGCTATGCTCTAAATCATGCTACAACAGAACATGGAATTGTTATCAATGTCAATTTAATTAAGACTCATTGCAACATGTGTTCCTTCTGTTTCCCCTGCAAGGCAAACTGGAGCTAACATTGGTATAGGCTATGAAGGCAAATGCAAGGTATATGTTAGAATTTTAATCTACATCTATAGACTTTTCATTCTGTAATCAGAGTTTCAAGTTAAGAACTCATGCTAAGTCGTGTGTGTGTGTGAGAGAGAGAGACAGAGACAGAGACAGAGACAGACAGACAGACAGACAGACAGACAGACAGACAGACAGACAGACAGACAGACAGAGACAAAGAGACAACTTACTAAAACCAGCATTAATAATCTAATCCATAGCATTGGCAGGAAGCTCAAACCTATACTCCCCACATCAAAGCCTGACTAAAATCATGGGAGATATATATCAAATCCAGTACTCAGTTATATAGAACATAATATAATGCTAACATTATTTGAAAACTCAGAAAGCATAGGTAATGGATTGTTACCTTTTGAGCCTTTGAATTTAACTTGAATTTAAAAGGGGAAATTAAAGGGTTCATTATTATATGAAAGGGACAAAAGGATCCACTTAAGGCTTAGGCTAACTAAGGAAACGTAATGGCAGTATATGAGTATCAAGGTACAAAAGGGAAATCATAATTATATTATAAGCTTAGAAGAAGGAAAATAGTGTGTATGTGTGTATGGGAGTGTATCTGGGGATGTATTTTTTGTGTGTGTATCTTGATAAATGGTGAAATCTGAAGCTGATACTATTTTCCTTATATGTATTTATCCCATGAAGGATTTCTGCCTGTTAAATTTTTGGGATGTTGTGTGTGTGTTGGTGTTATGAGCTTAAAGGATCTATTTTGAATAAAAGTTTCTCTCAGTTGAAATATATTTTAAAAAGCTAAAAATGTGGCTCTTGAAGCTCAGAAGAAAAGTTTGTCTACTTTTGCTGTGGTGGGTGGTAGTAAGGTTGACTGTCTTTTAAAAATCCTGAGTCAGCATCACTGTGTCTTGATGCCATTTCCATCAGTCTAACTCAAGTCCTGCGGGCCACATCCAGTCCACAGGATTCTTAGATCTGGCCGGCACCAGCAAAGGACTGGCCCATGGTTGCCTCTGCCAGCTAAAACAGAGCTTGGGGGGCCTCATGAAACCACCCCCAGAGCTCTGTTTTCACTGGCAGAAGGCTGCAGGAGGCCATCACAGCTGAAAATGGGGTACAGGGGGGCCACATGCACCCTTCAAAGCCCATTTTTGATGTCAGATGGCTGCAGGAGACTGTCATAGCTGAAAATAGGCTCCATTTTCACTGGCAGAGGGCTATCAAAACAAACTAAAAACAAAACAAAAGGAGAAATGTTTCCCCTTTTGCATNAGGCTCCATTTTCACTGGCAGAGGGCTATCAAAACAAACTAAAAACAAAACAAAAGGAGAAATGTTTCCCCTTTTGCATTTGAGCATGCAAAAAGGGACATGAAAGGAGAAAGGGAAAGAGGAAAGACAAAGAAGAAAAAATGGGAAGAGAGCAAGGAAGGAAAAATAAGGAAAGAGGGGAAGGAAGAAGAAAGGGGAATGAAGAGGGAAGGAGAAGGAAGGAAGGAAGGAAATTGTCATGAGAGTGAGAGAGGCCTTAGCACTTGGTCACCACAGGTGCCTCCCGAGCTGGCCACACCCACAATAGCCATGCCAACCCAGCCCTCTGAGGTCAAACACAATCCTGATGTGGCCCTCAATGTAATTGTGTTTGACACTCCTGGTCTAACTATTCAAAGTTTCAATCTCCTACTATATAAGAAAGGGGAAAGGTAGAGAAAAATCTGACATTCTTTAATTTAATTTCATGAGTGAAATGGACATGACATGAGAATTAAGTATTACATGTCAAACATATACTTATGTACAGAAACTCTTTTCATGCAATGGCTTGGGTCTTGGTTTTTTTTTCTTCCCATGACTCCTTTAGCAAGATCTCTGCTGGATCTACCCAGAAATAAGGATATGCACTCATGAGCATGACCCTATCTGTGCTACTAATGGAGTGACGTATGCTAATATATGTCTCTTTTGCAAAGCATGGAGGTTAGTGTACTTGCATCTAATAGAATTTGGATAATTGCAAGGGTGCAATTTAATGAATAAATATGGGCAATTATTTGTACTAACCTCTCTCTCTCTCTCTCTCTCTCCTCCCTCCCTCCCTCCCTCCCTCCCTCCCTCTCTCTCCCTCCCTCTTTCTCTCTTGTCCCTGAATGTTCATGGGCAGTATTTGGGTGGAAGTTACTAATATTTTTTTTTGTGATTTAACTGATTGAACGATAACATTTATGTTGCCTTTTTTTTTTTTTAGGAAATATGGAAATACCATTAACATACAGCACAGAGGACAGTGCATAGAAAAGGCAAGTTACCCCCAAATAGTAAAATGTCATGAGGTAAATACCATGGAAAAGGGCTAATTTGTATACCTGGAATCATTCCCAGTCTGCTTGTTCCTACATGGAACTTTTAAAATTACTATTGCATTCATAAAATTATGTATACTATTGTAGAAAAATGGCTAAGCTGTAGGTTTGATTGATAGAGGTCTCATACTTTTTTCTCCAAAAACCTCTCTGGATTTTTAAACCCTGCCCCAATCCTATTTTGGCTTACTTCTTGATATTCACCTACCTTGCAGGGATACTTCACTTGGTGTCCTTCCCTTAATCTCAGTGTCTAAGAATGACAACCTCAGCTTCCCTTTTTTTGCAACTAAATGTAAGAATAGCACCACTACTTCTTTTGCAAATAAATAATTTATGTAATGCAATCTCCTTGTCATTATAGTTCAGAGATATGTGACTGTCTTTCCTTTCTTTTGAAAGGATATTCAAATCATAACAGCTTTAAAAGAAAACAATATAAACTGCTACAATTTTCAAGATAGTGCTAGGCTACTATCTATAAAAAATAACTTGCTGTAAAAAGATTCAAATAAAATTAAAAATTATTGTATCAAATCACAAAAAGGTTCTAAGAAAAAAATATTTCCTCATATATAAACTAAAAAATGCACAAAAGACTAATATGTATAGGATTAGTGAGCTTACAAAGAAAAATGGAGATTTGTAAGCTTATATAAAGATCCCTCCATTTTGGATGATTATTGTACAGTCTCCAATTTTCCCTTTTTGAGGAAATTTATGAAGAAGTTGGTTACAAAGTTACAAAGGATCTTTGAGGAAATAGAGTATCTCTAGACCCATTTCAGTCAGATGTCAGACTGGGATATAAAAAAGAGATTTGGTCATATATGTTGAATTTGGGCAGAGCCAGGGTGAGATGATGTCTCCATATAGTGCTGCTTGTTTCTCAGTGGCTTTCAATATCATTGGCCATGATATCCTTCTGGATTGATTGTTGATTAGGAATGGAAGACACTGTATTGTAATAGTTCAACTCCATCCTAAGAGTCCATATTGATGGGGAACAAATTGCATCCTCTTTTTTCTCCTGTTTAACATTTATATCATCAATATCACTTATATCTCAACCCTGAGCTATGCAGATGAAGTTGTTAATGTATGAACACAGTGTCCAGAGATTGTTTGGATCTAGATAGACAGAACAGAATACTCAATTCAGGTCAATATTGACAAGACTGAGTGGTTGCAGCTGTTTTCCCCCATCCTCCCCCCCCCCCCAGTCAGAGNCCCCCCCCCCCCAAGTCAGAGATACTGCCATTGTTGATCTTGGATAGGGCCGGTGAATAACTTGGGGGGTCCTTGTAATATAAAAATGACATAGCAGGTAGCAGTGATGGCCAGGAAAGCCTTTCCATAGGTTCATCTTGCACCTTTACTCCATTATGATGCCTTTCAAAATAATATCTTATGCTCTGGTCATTCATGGCTTGACTACGGCAATATGGTTTATCTGCGGTTTCACTTGAAAATCATCCAGAAGTTTTCAGTTGTCGAGAATGCAGTAACATGGGCAATGTAATACTACTGCTTTACAAATTGCAGTGGTTTCCAGTTTGATTTTGGGTGAGTTTAAGGTGGTGTTAATTACCTGCAAAGCTTTACATGGCATGGCTACTCATCTTCTCTAGCATTTGTCTAGCCACTTGGATGCAACAAGATTGGTGCACTCCAGGTTCCTTCAATGAAATAATGCCTTCTGTTGGGATCCCAGAAGCACACTTTCTCTGTATACTGCCTGCCCTTTGGTCTGAAGTTGTCACAGAAATCTGAGTGGCTTTCACCCTACCGATCTTTTCAAGGGCCATGATGGTGGTCTTTCCCTAGGAAATGTAGCTCTTTTGAAAAGTGGATGTCTGCCAGCCCTTCAAGATGGGCCAGACTTGGAAACCAAAGTTATATACTGTAGTTTCTTTTGTCTAATCATTGCCTTGACAGAAATTCTTTCTCCTGGCTCTGAGAACCTTTCACTCTACTCTCTCTTACCTGTGTGTTTGTTGCTGCTTTTTGTTCTCTTTGCTTCTTCCTCAACTGCTACTACTGTTTTATTGTTTTATTGTTTCATATATTTCCAAGAGTTGTTAGGGATCAGGAGGTGTATAAATAGGGGTCATGGGATGTACAAATAGAATAAAATTAATTAAATAAATAAATAAATAAAGCACCAGATTGATGTTTCAAATTTGGTATTCCACGCCTCCATCTTATTATGCCTTATATCATATAGATTAGTTAAATCCATTTCGTTGAGTTAGGGTTATAAATTAAAAAAAAATTGTTTATCATATGTACAAAGAATTAAGTTTCAAACAAGATTTTTAAAAGTAAATTGTTTTTACAGCAACTATTCTAAGTGTGAATAAAAATATTACTGTGGCCTGATTTCATTTTAATTACATTTTAATATGAAATATAACTTTATAGTGACATTTTAAAATTTGTTTTAAAAATATATCAATTCCATTACACTAATGTAAGATTCCACAATGTGATACTTTGAAGATATTTATGTGATTCTTGTCAGTAATAATTAAAGAATGCACCAAAATTATCTTCTAAATTTCCTAATTCAAATCTGAATCAAGATTTACTCTATTCTATTTTGATTTTTAAGAAAAATTAAAACATTACATGAAAACGTGTTTTATATTAATATCTAAAGTATTTTTAATCAGCCTAATAAACTGTGTCCAAACTAATATATACAGTACATGATACTAATTTTTCTTTTCATTTCTTTTGGACCATGTATAGTCTGGTCTTTTATATTTTTTCTAAACTCTGGACTTTCTATTTTCTTATTTTATCTAATTCCAATAAAATTAAATAAATAATTAAAATTATTTTAGAATTTTTGCTAGTTTTCTTTTAAAATTTGAATAAAAGAGTTCTTATAATCATATTCATTAAGTTTACAGCATTTTATATCCTCTTGATGCCAGATTAACTTAATTATTTTAAATTTTATTAGATAGGTTATAATCATGTTATCTATTGAATAATATTAAAAAAAACATGTTGTATAACTTCTTGCTCTAGAAGAGAAACTGATATTAATTAACTTACTGATAACATTCCATTTTTTCCCCTAATTGCAGAAGAATGACCCCAAATTAATTTTTTGATAATCCACTGATAATAATTTTGTTTTCTGAGCCGGAATGTGTTTATTGTTATATTACCTGGATCTTTCAAATATGCTGATTTAATTTAGGGAGTGATCGCTGCTAACAACCAAAATAAAAGAGAGAATTTAAGGGAATAGTAAAAATCAGTATTAATCATTTAGAATGCTATTCTATTCAGCTACAAAGCAACACTACCTATTATTTTCTGATTTCCTCTTAATTTGTGAAGAAGTGTCCTCCTTACCATGTAGACCAGACAGGAAACACAAGCAGATGAACTAATTCTGTTTTATTGTAAGTCTACATTAACATAAATTCACAAGTCTGAAAGTATGAACCTTCTGTGATCTCCCTCACAGCCTGAGAACTTGGGGGATGTGGGGTGTCCTTCTGAGCCTCTTTCTGTGCATATTTTGCAGCTGTGGGCTGGGCCCTCTCTTATCTGCCCATTCTGTAGGCAGCATCTCTTCCCCCTGTCTCCCAAGGTCATTCTTATATACACTGTAAGCACTAAGTGTCCTCAAAGCTGCAATATAACCTCATTCATTCCTAGAACAAGAAAGGTTATTCAATTCCTGGCAGTGTCCAGGAGATGGTGTCATTTCTTCCACTTTGAAAAAAAAGTCTCTCCTTTGTTGTTCTTTCATACCTGTATAATGCACCTTTATATTAAACACTCTGATCCTTAATAAGGTTTATAGATGCATTGATTATGTGTCATCAGATTGCTTTCAACACCTTGTGACCACATAGATAGATTTTCTACATGACAATCTATTCCTATATTTTCAGGTCTCTTAATAATACAGTCATTACCACTATAAGTGAGCTCAGACACCTTTGCTGCTGGTCATCCCCTTCTTCTCTTTCCTCCCACATTTTCTGGTATAAATGCCTTTTCCAAAGAACTAATTTTGCACATAATGAATCCGAAGTAGGACAATTTGAGCTAGTTTATGTATGCCTCAGGTAAGAACTCTGGCTTGTTTTGTTTGATGATCCCTTAGCTTATTTTCTTGGCTGTCCACAGTATTATTGGTAGTCTTCTCAAAAATCAAACTTCAAAAGTGTCAATATTATTTCTATCCTTTAAAGTCCAACATAGAATGTCACTTCCATAGAATGTCACAAGGAATATCACGGCTTGCATAATTCTTATCATTGTAGGTATAGACACATCATAATATTTTCCAAGGCCTTCATGACTGCTCGTCTCTGGCATATTTCTTCAGTGCTTGTACCTTTACTGTTAATGGTTGATTCTAAATGGTAGAATCCTTCACTTTGATCTCTTCATTATCAACTCAAAGGTTGAAGGTTCTACCTGTTGTACCAGTGCCATCAGCTTTTTTCCAAGCAAAATTAGGCCAGGTCTAGTTACAGCCTTGAAATAAACTTGGTTCTGTTGATTACTCTTACTTCTGTACCCTGACATCTTTATTCAAGCATTATAAATGAATATACAACATGACCATAGGAAGTCATCTTCAATACCCTGTTTCCCCAAAAATAAGACCTATCCCCAAAATAAAACATGTTTACATGTGCACCTAATATAAGCCTTACCCCCCCAAAAAATAAGGCCTACTTAAGAGCCTGCACAGATGGCCAGCTGCCCATTTCATCTGGTTGCTTGCAGTGCTGCTGCCACAAGTTGAGATGGGGTGGGGGTAGAGCTGCGCCATGCCTCCTGCATCAGCTTACCTCAGGGCCTCCACAGCCATGCTATGACACCTGTCTCACAGCAGCAGCAGCAGCCATGTGCAGCAGAAGCCTACATAGCTGCCAGACCACTTCTGCTTTCTCACAGCCATGACGGCCAAGTGGTCTGTTGGTACCAAGGCTGTGAGGTGAGACAGATATCAGGGCATGGATGGTTTGGCTATGGGGGCCCCAAGGTGAACCAATGCAGGGCATGTGGGGCAGCTCCATACCTCCAGCAGAATAAGTGGGCATCCTGTACATGGGGTGTGGTGAGGTGTATGCATATATATATATTTCCCTTTCCTTTCTGAAAGCTTCTGCATATGTTGAACATTATTGGAGACTGAGTTCAATTGAGACATGGAAAACAAAAACAGGAAATAAGATAAACGTAAAGGGAGAAGGAGTACATGAGTGAAATGGGAAGATGAGAAATGAAAAATAAAGAGATAAAGAAAGAGGAGAAAATAAAAGAAACAGGTGGTAAGGTAAATGAAGAAAGAGAGACATTAAGATGAATATGTGAAGCATAGATTTTGTAAGGTGTATGGACTTACTCTTTATTCTTAACTTTGAGGGTTGAGATGAATGGACTTAGAATCTTTTTTCATATTTTTTACTTTGATATAGAAAGATCAGGAAGATATTTATATATTTTAAGTTTCTAGACCACCCAATTACACTGAATCTGGCCAGCTAAACATATTCAAACATATACAAACAAAATCAAACTTAAGCCTATAGACAGTATGGCCTGTCTATCACTACTCATGTCATCTGTTGTGAACTAGTAAAAGCTTCTGAATGGCTTTCAAATGCAGTTCCACATAGAGTACATTGCAATACTGTATCTAATAGGTGATCAAGATATAAACAAGCATAAGACAGATGTCCCAGTCCAGGAAACGATGCATCTGGTGCACAAAATAAATCTATGTGAAGGTCTTGCCAGCCACAGCTGCTATCTGCTCTCCAAGAAGAACCTGTTTGTCAGATTGTGTATTAGACTCAAATAGGATAATGCAAATTCTGTTCTGGACCATAGATAAAATATCACTATTATCAGGAAACTTAAAAATCGATAGCCATTCAGTTAATGCTAGGGTTGACTCTGACTTTCTCCCCATCCAAACCTTCACTGCCTCCAGGAAGTGGGCTTCAATAGCATAATTTGGTCAGCCCAGGGATGAGATCTATAACAGACTATATCCATAGGCTGATGACACCTGACTCTGATGCAGTGGATGACCTATTCAATGGCTTCATGCAGCTGTTAAATAAGAGAGCTGAGAGAACTCAGGTAACACACCTATAAAGGGCATCCAGTTCAATCTTTCTCACGAAGCAACTAGTTAACACATAGACTTCAAACTCATGTGCAGCAATTTGAGTTATTTCATAATTTCTGAGACAGGCTGCCTGCCATTTTAAACCAATCACATTTTGGCTATATTCCTAACAACTGCTAACTCCAACTCTACACTGTAACTCCAAATGTTTTCATACTGGGAATAAAACCCCCACCTAAAGATATGGTATACTTGATGCAGAGAGAATTATCTGTCATAGTTCTGAACACTGAATAGAAACCACTACTTTGCCATTTGGAACAATGCATCGGTATTGTTCCAAAAATTATTCCCCAGCCATATTTAATATAACGTTCAGTACTAAAACTACAGTAGGTTGCTGTCATTGGAGCAACAATTCCCACCCTGTTAAGTGAAACAAGATGAGTCTTAAACTCTTGTCATATATTGCTTGGGAGTTCAAATGTTATGAAAACTGAAAAAGAACCTAGGAATTGTATATTTATATAAAGCTGAATATATTTTATCAATTAGTGTGAGCAGAAAGGACAAGAGGAGGAAGAAAGAGCAGACGAAGTGGAAGGAGAAGAAAAATGGGAGCCAGCACCAGTGACATGGGAGCCAGAAGAAAAAAAATGGGAGCCAGAAGAGATATGGGAGCCAGGAGAAGAGGAGAAATGGGAGCCAGAAAAAGAGAAACGGGAGCCACATGAAAAAAAGGAGCAGGAAGAAAAAGAGGAACAAAAATGGGAGCCACACCATAAAAAGGAGCAGGAAGTGGAAGAAGAAAAAAAGGTGGAGGAAAAGGAAGAGGAAGCAGAAAAGAAATGGGAGCCACACCATAAAAAGGAGGAGCTGGAACAGGAAGAAGAAAAGAAGGAGGTTGAGGAAGAAGAAGAAAAGAAATGGGAGCCACACCATAAAAAGGAGGAGCTGGAACAGGAAGAAGAAAAGAAGGTGGAGGAGGAGGAAGAAGAAAAGAAATGGGAGCCACACCATAAAAAGGAGGAGCTGGAACCGGAAGAAGAAAAGAAGGTGGAAGAGGAGCAGGAAGAAGAAAAGAAATGGGAACCACACCATAAAAAGGAGGAGCTGGAACAGGAACAAGAAAAGAAGGTGGAGGAGGAGGAAGAAGAAAAGAAATGGGAGCCACACCATAAAAAGGAGGAGGAGGAACAGGAAGAAGAAAAGAAGGTGGAAGAGGAGCAGGAAGAAGAAAAGAAATGGGAACCACACCATAAAAAGGAGGAGCTAGAACAGGAAGAAGAAAAGAAGGTGGAGGAGGAGGAAGAAGAAGAAAAGAAATGGGAGCCACACCATAAAAAGGAGGAAGGGGAAGAAGAAGAAGAAAAGAAGGAGGAGGAGGAGGAAGAAGAAGAAAAGAAATGGGAGCCACACCATAAAAAGGAGGAGGGGGAACAGGAAGAAGAAAAGAAGGTGGAGGAGGAGGAAGAAGAAAAGAAATGGGAGCCACACCATAAAAAGGAGGAGGGGGAAGAGGAAGAAGAAAAGAAGGTGGAAGAGGAGGAGGAAGAAGAAGAAAAGAAATGGGAGCCACACCATAAAAAGGAGGAGGGAGAAGAGGAAGAAGAAAAGAAGGTGGAAGAGGAGGAAGAAAAAGAAGAAGAAGAAGAAAAGAAGGTGGAGGAGGAGGAGGAAGAAAAGAAATGGGAGCCACACCATAAAAAGGAGGGGGAAGAAGAAGAAGAAGAAGAAAAGAAGGAGGAGGAGGAGGAAGAAGAAAAGAAATGGGAGCCACACCATAAAAAGGAGGAGGGGGAAGAAGCAGAAGAAAAGGAGGAGGAGGAAGAAGAAGAAAAAGAAGAAGAAAAAGAAGAAGAAAAAGAAGAAGAAGAAGAGAAATGGGAGCCACACCATAAAAAGGAGGAGGAAGGGGAAGAAGAAAAGAAGCCGGAAGAAGAGGAGGAAGAGGAAGAAGAACAAGAAGGAGAGAAAAAGGATGGAGAAATAGAGGTAAGTAATAATGAATATTTTATCATGTCATATATGAAATACCTGTTTTACCACAGATTTATTCTCAATGTGCAATCATGTCAGATTGTATTCAACACAAAAATAATACACAATTCTCTTTTACATTATTGGAATATATTGCAAAGGCTGTTTTCAACCATTTATTTATTTATTATTATTGTTGTTGTTGTTGTTTCCATAATGTCCCAAAGCACCATATTTTCCCTGAAACTGATTCAGAGATGGTATTCAGCAGGTTCTGACCAGTTCTGGAGAACCAGTAGCGGAATTTTTGAGTAGTTAGGAGAACCTGCAAATGCCACCTCTGACTGGAGATTTTACAGTATCCTTCCCCTGCCATGCCCACCAAGCCACACCCACAGAACCAGTAGTAAAACTTTTTGAATCCCAGCACTGAACTGATTATTCAATCACTTTATTTCTTATTTTCAAGTCAAAATGAAATTATGTGAATGGGCTGAATGCAACCTCTTCCTTATTATAAGCATGTTCTTGTTATTTATAAAGAGCACCTGAGCACCTCTGAATAATAGAAAATGGGTAGGAATTTAATGTATCAGTCCCAGTTAAACTATCCTCTCCACACTGCTCAGTTGCAATGCATAGGAAGCCTCCACTGGATTCAAATAGAAAATATGATATTCATTATTATCAATTTATATTCAGCAGAGAAGCAACATTTTATCTGCTGGGATCATTTGGAATTTGAATGTATAGTTACAGTATAGTTGCTGTGGGGGAGTTGGTTGCTTATTCAAAACAGCTAATCACAAAATGCCCTTTTATTGAGTCACAAGTTGAGGAATTAACCATCTTATTACTTCTTTTTCACTGATTTGTTCCAACTTTCAATTAAGAATATTGAATTATTATTGCAGGATGAATGCAGCATATTTGCCAAACCAATAGAAATATGTCCACCAAAAAAACAACCAGTCTGTTCCAAGCAAGGTGTTACCTATTTCAATATATGCGCACTTTGTCATATGAAAACGTAAGTCAAACTATTTGTAGGATTTGTTGCTAACAACTAGATCCGTTGAAATTCTGCCCTTAAAAAAATATTATCACACACACTTCCTCGGAAATCTACTTTCCTAGGAGTCACGCCTAGCACTAGGATTGGAAGTAATGCATTATAAAAAAACAATTCTTGCCATGTGCTGAACCCTGCTGATCACATCTGCCAAGACAGGGGATTCACATGTTTTGTTCTACTGTGGGAAAACTGTACATATATGGAGGGTTTGCCAGGTAAGTAGCTGGCATGGTGTAAGGCCATTCTCTGTCTCCAGAATCACAATGGCTTCGCTCTAAAGCAAGACTGTGCTGCAACATGCTATGGTGAAGCGTGTTCACAAAGTCTGGCTCATAGCTGTCATGTCTGTAATATGCACCTTTAGACAAATAAACCTGAACAAAGGTGCAGACAGTTTGTGTAGAATATCTTGGAACTGCATCAAGCAAATCAGCCTGCAGTAGGTGTGCTTGCCCCAAATCTTACTTCTGGCCAAACTAGTGCAAATCAGTTGTTGGTAGGCTTGTTCAGGAGGATTGTGCCTGCAAAAAAAAAAAAAAAGAATATACCTGGGTATAATTTTTACATGGGTCTGAGTTGTCGGGTAAAGCAGTATATGTGCATTTGCAACTACTTAGTAATGGAAATCCTAGCTAGCCCACAGACATTTTTGGACATTATTTTTAGCCTGAGGCCTTGATTCATTGCTACAGATGACTTTGCGGCACAAAGGCATTCCTACCCCAATATGTAATGCCAACTTCTGTAATGTGTGGTGAAGTAATATCATGAGGCTTCTTATTTGTTTTCTTCCTCCAAGGGTAATGCCTGAGACTGCCTTAAAACATGAAGGCGAATGCAAGCCAGAGTGATAGAACTACGTATGTAACATGCATATTTATCTTTCTCTCTCCCCACATCCCTAATTCCCCCACATCTCTCTGGCAGTGTTCTCTGAAAGTAGGATAAGCATTTTTCTGCTCCTTTGAAATCCTAAGCTGGAGAATGACATTCATTTTGATTTCAGAGCTTTTTGTGCTTAGATTTCCAGATTTCTGGCTAGAAGTCAAGATATCCAAGCCTCAATCCATTATCATGAGGGGTGGAGGGGGGGAAGAGGCTAAATAAACTGCAGATCTTAACTACATATATTACTGGAAGCAGGTCTCCTTTGATGCTTCTTTTGTATACTTTAGCAAAGCTGTTGGAAGAACTATGGAAGCCTTTTGCTTCCTTCACAGATCAAGAGGGAAGAACAGTAGTTCCATGATTCCTCACCCCTTATTCTTCTTTTTGAAGTCAAGGGTCAGAAGGGGAAAATTCCTGTCCAGAGTCCTGTCACCAAACAGTTTACTGGAGTTTTACTACTTTCCTTCAGAACTGACCAGTCCTGTCTGGTTTCTACTTAACTAGAAAGATATACCAGAAGGAGATTTCCTTAAGACTGTGCTACTGATAACATACCCATTGGCAAGGAGGAAGGAAGGGGTGGGGGTGGGGGAGACTTCTACAGAAAATGACTGTAGCTTTCTTAATTCCACAATTTGTTAAAAGAGCCTGATTTCATTTTCCAACTTGACCTTGGTAGGAATGCATTAAATCCTGCTAAAATCTCCTTTCCACTTCTATGTTAGAACATATTTTTTATTGGACACTTTTATCTACTCACCTGAAGCTTTCCTTGTTGCTATGATAAGATTAACATGTATGTTTTGTTCTCCTTTTATTTTCCAGGAACATGGACAATGATGAAGGCTGCAAAAAAGAAAACATTCTTAAGGAGAATACATTCTTGTGCTTTTCTGTACAAAGATATATTATCTTTAGTGTCTATTGTAAAAAAATCAATTTTCTTGATTTGCTAATAGAATAAAGTTAATTAAACTAAATTATATCTCTTCATTCAGTTTACATGAACCTTTTATCTGAAGCACTGAAAAATAATATTTGATAAAGATGCTGCTTTCACACTTCTTGGTGCATATACCATAGCATCCATTCTCCTTTATTTAAAAAAGGGAGTCAATTATTTTCATTAGAAGGAATTTGCTCTAAATGGCTTAGAAACATATTCTGATTTTTAAACTGAAGTGCAGTTTGATTATAAATGTGCTTCCTAGGGCAGAGAGAATAAAAAGAGAAAGATAGCATAAAGTGGAACAAGTCAAAATGTGAAAGAACTTTCAAAATAACATTTGAAGTTATTTTAAATAACAGTTTTAGTAAATATCATGTGCAATTTGCCTCATGGGCAAAAGATCCTTTTTTGTTAAGAGGGCTGTTTAGTTAAAACACACCAATTCTTTTAGATAATCAAATATGCTAATTTCTTCACCTGGCCTACCACATTAAAGCCAGAAATTCAGGCAGATTCAGGTTTAGTTAATATTGGCTATTAACTGGGTATTGATTACCCAGATCTCAGGACTGTAAACCTGAGAAGTAGTCAGATGTTCCCATTGGCAAAACAAATCTGTATTTTTACTAAAAGAGATTATATAAATATGCCCATGAAGCCACAAGATGTCAAGCTTAACTTTAGGGTGTCTTGCCTTAATTCAGAAAGTTAGTGGCAGATTTTCAGCCCTTCAAAATTGACCAGGTTAGGATATAGACACCACAAGATTTTCAGTAGAAAGCCTACTGTTATATGTCTCAAAGCCCTTAGGATCAGAACCGTAGTTACTTACAAGTCACACTCCACACCAGATGTAGTGATGAAGGTTTATTGTCAATGGTGGCTACGGTCAGACAACAGGCTTGAAATGGGTCAAGTAGAAACAATGCCCTCACAAAAACAGCCTTACAGAGTAACAATTCCTCTCCCCCTTTATACACACTCATGTTATTATTACCTTATTAACCCCATATCCTCCCACCACCCATCTTCCGGATGCTCCCTGTAATTAACCAAGACAGTTGCTGATGCAATCTTAGCCAGCAGTCTCTCAGCTCCAATCAGACTATTGCCATTGCTGAACGTCATTATGTCAGCCCTTTCCTTTCCTATGTGGACCCCCTTCACCAGGCCTTCACCTGCAAAATACAAATAACACATTAGTTGCAAACACCCCCCCTCTTTGTTTGGATATTGTGTATGGAATTTTCTCAGTAGAATAGGGGCCCTCATGTTGGACTTGTCCACTCATGAAGCTTCACTGAGGGGGTATCCCTGCCATCAAACTAGGTATTGTATTTTCCCCCATTTTGTTTGTGAATCCAATATCTCCTTGACTTCATATTGCTCATCGTCCATCAGACCAGGTGGCTGTAACCAGTTTAGTAGATATTTTTGCTCTATAGGTTTCAACAAACTACTATGAAACACTGGATGGATCTTTCCCAACAAAGGGGGCAGTTTCAATTCGATGGTTACTGGATTTATAACTTTAGTAATTTTAAAAGGCCCAATATATTTAGGACCCTATTTTTTTACTTGGTCTAGAGAGGTTTATGTATTTCATTGATAAATACACTAGGTCCCCTGCTTGAAAAGGTTTCCCTTCTCATCTATGTTTGTCAGCATGTGCCTTATGTACTGTTCCAGTGTGTTTCAAGGCATACCTCACAGTCTCCCAGGTGCTTTGTATCATCTTCATCCTTTCACTCAATGATCCCTGCACCTGTGGTGGTAGTGGCCATTCCGCTATTGGCTGGAAGTCTATTCCACATACCACCCGAAAGGGAGTGCAGCCAGTACTCTGGTGGTCAGCATTATTACAGACCACCTCTGCAAACAGGAGAAGACTGGCCCAGTCCATTTGCTGATAGGAAACATAGCTTCTTAGATATCTCTCTACAGCAGCATTGGACCGTTCTGCCTCCCCCTTGGTGCTAGGGTGGTATGCTGTACTGAGTTGCTGATGTAATCTTAGCCAGCAGTATCTCAGCTCCAATCAGAGTGTTGCCAGTGCTGAACGTCATTATGTCAGCTCCTCCCTTTTTTATGATGAGCCCTTATAGCTCTAACGCGATTATAGTCCTAGAGGCATCATCATTGCAGCCTCAGATACAATCATCCTGTCTCTCCCCCCGCCATCCTTAAAGGGCCCGACAAAGCCATGAGCAGCTGCCACTGTAGCACCCCTCCGGGTTGTCACAGTGCACCATGTCATCACCAGCAGCCTCCAGAGCCTTCCACCGCTGCCTGCAGCCCTCTAACACTCAGCCAGCCCCTTAGAACAGGGGTGCCCAACCCCCAGGCCCCGGACCAAGACTGGTCCGTGGATCATTTTGTACCAGGCCTCAAAGAATGAATAATCGTGATTAAAATATATATTTTATATTAGCTAAAGCTAAGAAGCCCTTTACTATTGGGGAACAATTGATTTTGCTGGTCCTTGTAAAAGTGTTTCTGCGTGAAACTGGTCCCTGGTACAAAAAAGGTTGGGGACCACTGCCTTAGAAGATGCCACCATGGTCAGCAGGGCAGCAGCTGGCACTGGATGAGGAGGGGCCTCCGGAGCTGCTAGGAGCAACCATGCTTCCGAGGAGTAAGGGGCTCGTCAGTATGGTGTAATAACAGACTCTTGAACATCTGATAAAAGCTTTCTTATACTAAAGAGAATCAAAATAGAAAGTTCCTTTATCAGTCCCACTATCCCAAGGCTACATTGATGTTTTCCTTGCTACTCTTGCAATCCTCTTTCAAGGCTGACTTTTAATCCTCTACAAAAGTAGAATGTAGTGCATTAGCAATCTGATGCAATTTAACCTAATCCACAGTGGCTATTTTAAATGAAGCTTTCCTTAAGCAATCATTCTTAGCTGAATATTATGATGGGTCCAGATGAGATGGACTTGTAGTTGTAATTTTTCTCCTCCTTTTATTCCACTGCTTCTTCTATTTCTCACCAACAATTTTTCTCCTCCTTTTATTCCACTGCTTCTTCTATTTCTCACCAACAATTTTTTTATTTCATTTTATTTATTTATTTTCAATTTATTCTATTGTTTTACAACTTTTGATTACAACTGCTAGGAAACCAATAATTTAATTATCTTAATTGTTAAAGGTGCTGTTAATGAATTCTAATAATTAGATTTCCAAAACTGTTTTAAATCCTTTTATCATTTAATCATTCTGACCATAGGCACCTCACAGCATGTCAATCCCACTAGGCAGACAAGACCAAAAAAAATCAGCATAGGCTTATTATAACTAGCTTATTGTGATTAGTTAGAATAATGGTAACTTGCAAGAATGATTGTATTCTATCTCCTCTTATACAATTAGGAAGGTGTTGGCCTGAGCCAACTGTGTCTGCCTGTTGTCTTAAAATGTTTTTTTTAATGGTCACCTTAATGGATGTCGCATTTTTCTATTGAGTTAACTTCCTTAGTCCCTGCGCAGCAAACACTCAGTAACGTGATACACAATATTATGACACAAAATATTAAAAAGTTATGATATTAATGTAGTTACCATACTTATCAAGCACATCTAAATTATATTAAAATAACCAAAATATATTTTTAATCCCCAAGGCATGTCACAACTTTTGAGTACCCCTAATGCTTGGAAATTAAAAGTTGAAAATTTGTTGAAAATTTGACATATGTTTATAAATTATCATAAAGGTATTATTTAAGATAGAGTAGTATTCTGCAAAAAGGGAACTTCAGCAGAAAATACCTCCAAATACCCTGTTGCACTTTGCAAAGAAAGTTTAAAAAAAGTAAAGGTATTCTGGCAGGTTTTGCTCCACTGGTCATAGTGCTCACCTCTGTTTTTGTAAGCCATTGAGCCAGCGCTATCATGATTCCAGTCATGGCCAGCATAGCATCACACTGCAGTGCAGAATGTACGGCGAAACACAGAATGTGTTTCCCACCAAACTGGTACCTATTCATCTACTTGCATTTACATATTTTCCTACTTCTAGGTTGTCATGTGCTGAGGTAAGTGATGAGAGTTCACTCTGTTACAGTGTTAGGACTTGAACCACTGAAGCATAGACCTTTCTCAGATGTCTTTTAAGCCACGAAGCCACCACACCTTTTTTGCAAAGCAAACACTTTCTGCAGGCAACTTTTATTTAGAGTACATAGTTCCATAAGTATTCAGGGGGAGGGAAAGGAAGGGAGGGAGGGAAGAAGGGAAGAAGGAAGGAAGGAAGGACGGAAGGAAGGAAGGAAGGAATTAATTCTGATGCTTCCTGCCAGTTTCCCATAAGGAACATCAATGGGAAGTTAATAGAAGGTCGGAAGTTGCTCCTATTGCCACTGCTTTTTTCCCCACCCATGATCATTTTGTTCCATTGTTTAGGTAAGGAAATATCTCTGAAATGATGACAGGTTGTGTAGTAGTGTTAAGGATTGATTTCAAATTGATTGCATTGATTTCAAATATATTTCCTTACCTAAACTCCCTCAAAACAGCCAAAATATACAACTGGACCAAATGTTATGATCCTAATGGTAGTATCCATGGGGAACTGCCCCATATTTATGATGATTAAGTGCTGTTTAATCGTTTTTCTCTATTTTGCAATCTACTACTCTGATTTGTTCACCTGTATATCTTCCTTTGAAGGAAGGCAAGCTAGTGTAAATAACAAATGTAAGTTGATACACACACACACACACACACACACACGCACACATACATACATACATACTAGAAAGGGGGGAAAGAAAGCACTTTTTCTTGACCACTTTTATTTTTCCTGAAATGTGCACTTTAGCAGCTTTTCATTCAGCGAAACAAATACATGACATAGAGAAATAACTCAAAAGTCTACCACATATAGTTTAGTTTTATCTTCATTGCAAACAGTTCTTCCTGCCATAATTCACAAATTTAACCAATAGTTATTAACCAGTATTTCAATTATGTCACATCCCAAGGGATCCTTGTAAACATCCTTAAACCAAGCAAGGGGAGAAACCCTTTCTTGTACAATAGGTCCGATCTTCGTATTTCAGGTTCTCCTGGAAGTTTCATAGTAATTGAGAAAGGACAATGTGGCAAAGAGAAGCCCTCCCAACTGCTAAAGAATGGAATTTTGCAATCTTGGATTCTGATAAGATATAGATTTGTGTAATACCTAATTGGATGTTAGAAATGTAACCAACGAGAAAGTACTTTTGCTGGGCTTACAAGAATACAAGGAAATATTGGAGCCAAATAATGTATTTTGACATAGAAGATATTAAAAATCGCTGTGCAATTAAAACAAGTGGATTTTCTTTTAGGTATGATGGATACACAGATTGAAAGGAAACCTGGGATGTTGTTCTTATGCATGATAACATCAGCCAGACTTCTATATACACAGAGGTGGGAAGATATACAAACTTCTACAATAAAAGAATGGATTGTGTAAAATTAATGGAGCTGGCTGAGATGGCAAAATTGACCACTTTGATGAAAAAATAAAAAAAAAGTTGTCATAGTTTTGTTTCCATTTGCAAATCACTTTTGAACTTCTTGCTTAAAAAGGATAGAAATGAAACTATGATTTTGGAATTTGATAATTAAATCTGTTCTGATTATAGAAATATTGTGCAATGTTAATCTGTTGGTTACTATGTATGTTTTACATGTTTTGCCTTTATTTTGGTTTCTTTTTTTTCTTGTTACACTTTTAATTCTTCTTTTCTTTTTTCTAACTTTTCTTTTTCTATTATTCTGATTTTATCAGTGTTTGTAATTCAGTGAAGTCATTTTTATTTTTTAAAGATCTACTAGGGTGCTCCTACTCTAGATGGATGGATGGATGGATGGATGGATGGATGGATGGATGGATGGATAGATGGATAGGTGGATAACGGATGGATAAGTGCCATCAAGTCAATATTGACTCTAATCTATCTTTTAGAGCTCTCAAAAGTACATTCATTGCCAGTGTACTTGGATACATTCCCTTTGCTGATGGCCATCTTCTTCCTTTGTTTCTTTTAACTTTCCCAAATATTAAAGCAGGGGTCCCCAAACTTGGCAACTTTAAGACTTGTGAACTTCAACTCCCAGAATTCCTCATCCAGCTGAGCTGGTCACTAGTACGAGTGAGAATTTTGGCTTAATTGTTCTGTGATCCATTTCTTTGCTTTTCTGACTATCTGTAATATCTGTGATATGACAGACACAGACTTTAACAGATAATTAGAACTGCAGAAAAAACAATTGCTACCAACCTACCTTCAATAGAGGACTTGTATAATGCTCGAGTCAAAAAGAGGGCTGTGAAAATATTTATGGACTCATCACATCTTGGACATAAACTGTTTCAACTCCTACCCTCAAAATGATGCTATAGAACACTGTACACCAGAACAACCACACACAAGAATAGTTTTTTCCCCAATGCCATCACTCTGCTAAACAAATAACTCCCTCAACACTGTCAAACTACTTCTAAGTTTGTATTACTATTACTATTCATCTTCTCATCCTTCCTTCCACCCATCTCCTCCCACTTATGACTGTATGAATGTAACTTTGTTGTCTGTATCCTTATGGTTTTTATTGACTGTTTACTAATATGATTTGGTTTGGTTTGATCGCTTATTATTATGGTTCCTAATATGCTTTGACTGCTTATTTGTACCCTTTGACTACTATTAAGTGTTAGTCATATGATTCTTGATGAATGTATTTTTTTTCTTTTTATGAACACTGAGAGCATTTGCACCAAAATAAATTCCTTGTGTGTCCAATCACACTTGGCCAATAAAGAATTCTATTCTATTCTATTCTATTTTCCACTTCCTCTAGGCCCAAATTTCACATACATACAATACCATGTAGAAATTTATACCGGTTATATGTAAACAGAAGATTGGACCCAGGCATTATATTCTGCCAGCAGAAATGCTTCCATCAGAAATTCAATTTGGAACACCCTCCTTTTTAAAAGAAATAAACCCATTGCTCTCAATTCCTGCCATGTTTGCAGACCTCAAGGTCAACTTCTTCACTGTTTTGGAAAGATCCTAACAATGCATTTTCAATAATGGATGATATAGGGGAGGTAGAAATGATGAAAATGACCTCCTTACCCACTTAGCCAGCAAAAAGGCTCAGCTGAACAAAACAACTTTTATTGGACCTAAGCCATCAAGATTTCCTCCTGGCTCATATTTCAAGTTATTGTGCATGAAAAGAAGAAAGCAAACCAATCACCTTAGATTACATCATCAAAATTATTTAAGAAAGCCTGTTAAAGGTCACTGTGATTAAGATAAAGAATGACATTGCTTTCGGGTATTCTAGTATAAATATGACTGTGAACATTTGTACTTGGACTGAATAGTGTACTCAAAATCCAGAGAGAACAATATAATGAGTTCACTATCCATGAAGTTCACAACGATATGTGTGATCCTTTGCCTGGTAAACTGCTGTTTATTTTTAGGTAAGATATTTGATTAATCTCAAACTAATATCTCTAAAAATATAATTAATATACTTATTACCTTATAAAGGAAGATTATTATATAATTTCACAACTAATAGAAAATGTTATAATTTATAGCTTTATTTTAAATAGAACTTAGGTTTATTACAGAAGGGGGTAGTATAAATATCAAAAGAAATAGATAAAATGCATAGCAAAATATGGGCATTCCAATACATGAAGTATGCAGGAATTACATTTTAGTTACTTTGAGACGCAAGATTCAAGCAGCTGGTCTTGATACTGTTTTTCTGATAAATGTATTAAAAAATATGGAATGTGATGCTTGAACTGGTTTTCATGTTATTCATATCATTTTATATTACAATTTTCTTAAAAAAATATTTTTATTTTTTAAAATACTGATGATTGTTACCTGGTATCACAACTGTCTCTTAGAAACCATAATTCAAGATAGATAAATTCATTTTAAGCTGAATGCCATTAAAATTAATGGCTTGTTGCAATTTTTTTTAATATTATTTAAATTTCCAGAACTGGTGGACTGGTAGGGAAAATTTTGACTGGTTTGGAGAACTGGTAGAGAAAATTTTGACTGGCCCCGCCCACCTGCCCCCCCTTACCTCTCACTTCTATATTCTGCTGTTTATTAGCTCAGCTGATTTATGTGGCAGAGCGGATTGCTGTGCCTCAGCTGAGCTAAAAAACAGCACAGCTCACCAGGGAAGGGCTGTCTCTGAGCCCGGCATGTGCGCGCTTCGCACATTTGGCATGCATGCACGATAGGCGCGTCTGCACAGCTCACCTGCCTTGATTCAGAGGACTGCACTGATGCATACATGCACACGATTGGCACATGCACATATGAAGTAAGCTCTGAAGGAAGTTATGAAGCAAGCTCCAAACCGGAAGGAAAAAATTTTGAAACACACCACTGATTAACTTGTTTATGTACACTATACATGTATGTGTACAAACATGAAAGCTAAATTGTCATGGAGAAAATCTATACGGTTGCTAGGACTCAAAAACTACTTGATGGCACATAATCATTCAATTGCGATGCATATTTATTTATTTATTTTATTTATTTTATGTGTCAATCGCTTACAAGATAATAGGTATAAGTATAAACATAGTTATGAATACATGAAATGGATGGATACATATGAAAAAAATAAAAAGAAACAATAGGACAGGGATGGTAGGCACATTGGAGCACTTATGCATGCCCACTACAAAACTCTTAGGAAAGGGGTGAGGTCAATGGTAGACAGTCTAAGGTTAAAGTTTTTGGGGTTTGGGAAAGAAACCACAGAGTCAGGTAGAGTATTCCAGACATTGAGACATTGACTCTGTTGCTGAGTCGTAGGTTTGCTGCGAAGTCAAGTTTTTTAACCTTGAGTTTGTATCTATTGTTTGCTCCTTGTATGTTATGGTTGAAGCTGAAAATATTCTTCATTTTATTTTATTTTTTTATTTTATTTATTTATTTTTGTCAATTGCTTACAAGATAATAGGTTTCAGTAAGAAATATAGTTTATGAATACAATGGATATATATAAGAAAATAAAATAAATATGTTCTGTATGTTGGCAAATAACGGCTTCAAATATGCGATTCGCGCATTGGCTGCTTAAGAACGATAAGGCGAATTGGTTCCTTTTGAACAATCCCTGCAGCCGCGGGAAGGGCAAATTAAACACAACTGTCATTGGCTACAAGGCCGGCTCGGGCAAAAGCATATAAAAAGACCTGGCGCGGCTTTGAGCCAATGTCTCTTAACTACATCTCTGACTTAAAATAAGAACTGTTGTTTGGATGTTGGAACCCGGTCTAGCCTCGTGTTTTTCCGGGACAAAACACTGGCGACGAAGGGTGGAATCGTCTAAACGCCGAGACCAGAGCACGCGGTGAGAGAAAATTCCAGACGATTCAACGAAATGGCTGGGAACAAGCAACCGCCCGCACTTTTAATCCCAACGAGGA